>JAODUG010000013.1:1311183-1313849 GCA_027564795.1 Aphredoderus sayanus
AAGGTACCCTTGGCATAAATGGTATGCCTTTGTGTGTGTGTTCATTCATTTATGGATGCGTATATGCATTTCAAAGTAGTGAGACACTTTTGGCAGCTGGTTCAAAGTTGATTTAGTATGAGGCAATAGCCAGAAAAGGTTACGTTGAACATTGGCAGCCATTTAATCATACATAGAAAGCTATTTATATCAGTTGTGATTAAAGTAAAAAAGGTACAAAGCAGGCAGCAAGAAAGTGAAACATAGAGGCTTGTCTGAATATGTTCCTAATCTAATTCTTTCTCATTTTGTTGCCTAGAAAAGATAAATGGGAGTAGAGATATTGGTTCAGGCACACACAAACACTTGCGTCCATATCCCTGCTGGGGGAATGCAGTAGTGGGAGATTTGTCCAGTGCAGTCGAAGGTCATCTTAATGCCCCCCTCCACCCACCCAAGCGACCTCAACAAATCTGTTCCACAGATGACGCTTTGAATGCTTCTGGCAGGGATCCCACTATTTTACCTCTGGACATGTGGCAGTAAAGCGCGGGTGGAGGTCGGGGAATGGGCGGGGGGAGCAGTAGAGCAAAAGTTGAGAAGTGGGAAAGTAGAGGGAAAATAAGCCATTTCTGTATTTGACCAGAAAAACACCTCTCCTTTTATGTTTTGGCAGAGGTGAAAAGCACATGGGGTTGGAGGTAGCTTGGCCTGCCTCACAAAAGAGTGGAGTGTTGACGACTTTACCATCTGGCTCATTGGAAAACACAGAATATCTTTATGGCATGGGAAACCATTTGAAGATACAAACAAAAGCATATTCAGGACATTTTATTACTCCTTTGTAGCTGCGATAGAATTGTTCTCGGGGGAATGTAGATTTTGAAGTTTTATTTTTCCTCTGGAGTTTGAAACCACGGGGAAATGACATTAGCAGTTACATGCTCTTACAGTTACATGTCGAACAGTCATCAGGCCACCACAGGTGGCATAGGAAGTTACAGACCATACATGGGAAGGCCTGTGGTCACTACCACAGTAGTCTCAGCTCTTCCGTCCATTAGCACTACGTCACTCTGTGCTGAACGTCTGATACCCCTGTAAGCTTAACAGCACTTTCCACAAGTGAGGACGTTAATTTCCATTGGCTGTTTCACTTAACAGTCTGTATCCGTAATTCTGGTGCAACTTTAGTGCGCTGCCTTGTATACTAATTTCAGTTTTTCCATTTATTGTAAGCAATAATCGTAGCCTACTTATTTAACAGATTTACAAGAACTGCGAACAGCCAGAGTTGTGTCGTTATGCTTGCCAACAAATTCCTCAGTGTAAGTTTAGTGTCCGATTTGATAATTTAGTTATTTAGTTGGTCGTTGTGCATGTCAATCAGAATACCTCCTGTCAAGTAGGCGGGTCTTGACGCAGTTAGCCAGCGCTGTGTCCCAGACTTTACGCAAGTAAAGGCTGGCTCTGCGAGACTACTACCACAGTGCTCATTGGTTTAGTCTGGGAAATGTGTGTGTTTACATACTCAAGGATAAGGCTAGCATTATATTTTGTTTTGTTATTTTTCAGCATTAAAAAAAAAAATAGCCTAAACCACTGAACCCACACATTTATAAAAAAAATCTAAAAAATCACTCTCTCTAACTGACTCTCTAACCCTATAAACGTGATTTAATTGATTTTCCCGACAATTTAGAAAGTGACATGGCGGTCTCCAGCAATGCATTATTAAACATAAATGAACCAAACAATGCATGCAATGCTTATGCTTTAATTCGTTCTATTTACACGGTTTCTCTTATTTTATAAAAAGCCAATGTTTTCCAGCTACGAAGGCTTTTTGTGGGCTGGTGACAAAATGGAAGACGTTTTGAGTGTATTCCTCCTTCCTGTGAGGTATGCTCTGTATTAATGGCAGTGTAGCATAGCCATAACACATCCGTAGCTGGCTTCACTCCTGTTTGGGTTAACGTTGAATATGATGATGTATGACTTAATATGATTTTTAATAACAAACAATGAGCTTAACGCACACAGAGAGAGAAGTAAATCTGTCAGTGCCATTTACGCTGGCTGGCTGGTCCTTAGATCTGTAGCAAGGTGTATGCATGTGGACCATGCTAGCTCCTGGGCCATTAGGATTTGAGAATGGTCATGGTCAATGTGGCATGGTCAAGGACCACACACACACACACACACACACACACACACACACACACACACACACACACACACACTCTCTCTCTCTCTCTCTCGCTCATCTACCACAGCACCTGTTTTTCATATGGCCTGATGAATAACTCTCAAACTATCCCCATCCAACCCCCACCGCCCCCTGATTTTCTTGCTCTCTGTTTTCCTGTCTTCCTGTCTGTCTCATCCTCTGCCTGTCCAGCTTTCCCTCATAACTCACGTGGAAATAGACATCTGGGACCTGCCTCGCATTTCCGTATCTTTGTTTTTTTTTTCCTTTTCTTTTTTTTTTTTTTACATACATTTTCTCATCGCATGACAAGAAGGGGAGGGAATATGGAGACATCTTGATGGATTTGTTTGCCAAATGGTAGCTTTGGGTCTGTCTTCCTGTCTTACTCTGACACTGTTGCTCTCTCTCTCGCTCTCTCTCTCTCTCTCTCTCTCTCTCTCTCTCTCTCTCTCTCTCTCTCTCTCTCTCTCTCTCT
>JAODUG010000013.1:1349936-1372957 GCA_027564795.1 Aphredoderus sayanus
GAGAGAGAGAGAGAGAGAGAGAGAGAGGGGGCTTTGTGTTGTGCAGAGTGGGTAAATTGCAGTGGCAGAGCATAGCGAGGCCTGCACAGCCTGTATTTTAGGATGAGGCTAATGAAAGATTTATCAGCGGCTGCAGCATTCACTAAATACAACCAGAGGCTGATCCCTCTGCATTGAGCCCTGCTGTTAACGTCACGCACAAACACACACGCACACAAACGCACACGCACACACACACGCACACAAACACACACATATACACACACGCACACACAGTACACGTACGCACACCAACACTGCTAGTACTTTAACATAAAGCCATGGAAATTTTGCATCTGGCATAGACAATTTATTTAGGCGGCTGGGGAAATGTATATGAACTAATGAAGTGTGTAATATTACCATAACATTTAATGTATGTCTTGCTGTGATAATGAGCCTGCCTTGAGGATTTTTTCTCCATTCTACATGTCCTTAGGGCAGTGGGAACCCAGTGTATGTGAATAATTCAGGCCATATTTGTTTCTGTGCCCTTGCTATATGGGTGTGAAATAATTTCTCAAATCATAAAACATATTCTTTGGATTGATTTGTTTACCATAAGTAGTAGTATTATATATATGGTCTATTTGTGAAGGTGACTTTATCTTTGATGATAACAAAAGGCTAACTGCACATTCTTAAATATGTTCATTTTGTCATATAATATGGGATTACAATGGGTCATGACCCATCTACATTTAAAATGATTGTACCAATCCAACTCAATATTACCAATACATAGTAGCTCATTATTATATACAAGTATCCTAACTGTAAAAGGTAAATAACGTTGTCTCTCTTCCATCCTCCTAGGAGTGAATGCCGTGTCTAAAGAGGTGACGGGACCTAGCGCTATGGCCAAACGCTCACTCCTGCCTGATCGACAGATTGACAGCCCACCCAAAAGGCCTAAATCCAATGAGGGCAAGACTTCTGCCAACGAGCAGGTAAAGACGACCTCCCACCTTTAAGAGAGCTTAAGTTAGCTCAATTGTAAGCTTTACTTACTATGCCAAGGCTAATGGCTAATGAGAATGTTTCCTCTTCATAAGCGCTAATGAGCTCTCATCGTCACTATGGGATGGGCTAACAGGAAGAGGCTTATCAGAGGCAGAAACGCCGAGCTAAGCATTTAGCATTTGCTGGCGCCAGTGCACCACTAAAGGGTTAAGCACAACTCTCCATGCCCTTCCTGACAGAGCTCTTTAGCATCAAGCAAGGCAGGGAAAGTCTTTGTGTTCTTAAGTGGAATACCTGCTCTAGCCTTAGGACTCCCTTCCCCCTCTTTGCATCTCTTTAAATTATATGTGTTTTTAAATTAGATTATGAAGTATTAGCTTGTCTGGTTCTGGGCACTGCAAGGAGGGAGGACTTAGTCATTTCAGAAATGGATTCTATTAAGACAGGTGCTGGGGAGGCGGTTATGTTCAGAGTACTCCCTGTAATGAGGGCAAGGCATAGCCTGGGAGGGTACACACCTTTGTCATCTGTAATCTCCTGATTAGATATTCTGGCCAATCATGTTGTCTGCTAATAAAATTGCACGGATTGAGAGACTTAAGTGAATTACACGAAACAGGGTTGATCTGCATTTTGTGTAAAGGTGGGCAGGGGTGTAGCAGCCTGGTGTGGCCAGTTGGGGGGAGTGGGCAGCAAAGAGGGGGTTCTTTGGGGAAAAGTCCTTTCAATCTCAGAGATGCACTTCAACTTTTCTCCGCTAACTACAAGAGACATGCATTTATTCTATGCCTTAGGCATGTTCTCATTTGTTTTTCACCATTAAAAAGACGCGTGCCATTTATTTAAGCAGAGGAATGGCGAACATACAGCTATGCTAATCGCTCAGTAGTAAAAGAATAGTACCTGAATTGCAATAAATCTTGTGTGAATAATGCACGCCATATGTTCGTTGACAGTTTAGTACCACTTGTTTCCTTCTAATTATTTATTCTATTTATAGTTCTGTCTAACCATGTCTCAAATCACCCATTTCCAGGCGCAGCAGTGTCCCTACTGCAACTACAGCAGTAAAGACGCCAACCGCATGCAGCTGCATGTGATGTCCCAGCATTCTATGCAGCCAGTGATTCGCTGCCCACTTTGCCAGGATGTCCTGAGCAACAAGATTCACTTGCAGCTGCACCTGACCCACCTACATAGTGTGGCTCCAGACTGTGTGGAAAAACTGATCCTGACTGTAAGTACTGAAGCTAGAACTACCAGATATAAGCTTGTTTGGTTTGTACATGTAATTATATGCATACTTTACTTAAAATTCTTAGAGATGTTATTTATACTTTTTTTTCTTTCAAATTTATTTATATTATTTCTAATATTTTTATGGAGTGGACAGCGGAATATAAATTCAGTTCACTGTCCAGTTTTCTCTATGGTGTCCTTTCTAGCTTACGACAGTGGCTGACATGGAGCGGCTCTGTAAAACATTTCCCATGCATATATTTCTCTCTCCCTGGAGATAGTGTTATAAAGTTGACAGTCATCATTTTCTCAGAGTAGCAAATTCCACTCATTTCCACTAAAATGAGCTTGGTTTAACAGGCAATAGTCAAGTGAAATCTACTAAGTGAATACTACTCAGTATGTTTTGAGTATTAGAGGTGGATGTTTAAATAATTTGTTATAATATTTTCTTTGTCTCTAGGTTGTTGGACCTGATCCAGTGACTCCAAATAATATAATGCATCCCTCCCCTGGACAAGACAAAGCCCTGTCTCTGATGGACACTTCTACTCTTTCTGATGGGTCTGGAAAGTCCCATGGTGAGATACCTTTGACCAGTCTGTTGTAACCAGACCCAAAATGAAAGCAGAATAAATTGCCTGCATTCAAATCCAATATCCTGTACAATGTTAATGTTTAATTGAGATTTTTTATTATTATTCACTTTTAGGAAACAGCTCAAAGGATGAGCAGGAAAAGCATGAAGTGGACCTCCAGGTTGAGGAACTCAAGCCCCCTAAGGAGGCCTCAGAGGCCCCAGACTGGAAGAGGGCCAGTGGCCTGGGACATGACAGAAAGTCCCCAGACACCCTGCAGGAGCACCTGAGTGAGCTCCAAAGGCTCCAGCAACAACAGCAGCAGCTGTCAGTCTCTGACCGGCATGTGTACAAATACCGTTGCAACCACTGCAGCTTGGCCTTCAAGACCATGCAGAAGCTTCAGATACATTCCCAGTACCATGCCATCAGAGCAGCCACTATGTGCAGCCTGTGTCAACGTAGCTTCAGGACATTCCTGGCACTCAGGAAGCACTTGGAGAATGGACATCCTGAACTGAGCGAAGCTGAGGTGCAGCAGCTCATAGGGAGTCTGCCGCTGAATGGGGACATCACTGAAAGTGAAGCCAGAGCTTTAGAGGAAGCACAGGCCTTTGAACATGACTTAGACAAAGATGATGAAATGGACCAGGAGGAGAAGCCCTCCCCTACAGGAAGTGACAGCAGCTCATTGTTGGACGATATGGGAGCAGAACCAAAACGGACCCTACCCTTCAGAAAAGGGCCAAACTTCACTATGGAAAAATTCTTGGACCCTTCCCGGCCCTATAAGTGCACTGTGTGTAAGGAATCCTTTACCCAAAAGAATATTCTCCTTGTCCATTATAATTCAGTTTCCCACCTCCACAAGCTAAAGAAGGTCCTTCAAGAAGCCTCAAGCCCAGTCCCTCAAGAAACCGGCAACAGTGTTGACAACAAACCATTCAAATGCAATATTTGCAATGTTGCATACAGCCAAAGCTCGACATTAGAGATTCACATGAGATCCGTGCTCCACCAGACCAAAGCCAGAACAGCCAAAAGTGAAACTAGCAGCACCAACAGCAACAGCGTTACTGCGACCAGTGGTCCAGTGTCGGCAAAGAGCCCAGCCCCATCTGCACAAGGGAACAGCAGCAACACAGAAAATGCTAGAAGTGGAACCCCGTCTACTAACAAAGAAAACACTGTGGAAGCCAAAGAAGCGAACAGCAGCAACAACACAAAACAAAGCACGACTACTGACCATGTCTCGGCTCAGGCAAGCAGCCATCAGTCAGCGCAGTCTGCAGCCCAACTGCAGATGCAGCTTCAGCACGAGCTCCAGCAACAGGCTGCCTTCTTCCAGCCTCAGTTTCTTAATCCAGCTTTCTTCCCTCATTTCCCCATGACCCCAGAGGCACTGCTTCAATTCCAACAGCCCCAGTTCCTCTTCCCCTTCTACATCCCAGGGGCAGAGTTCAACCTCAGCCCAGAGCTAGCCTTGCACTCAGCAGCGGCCTTTGGAATGCCTGGCCTCACCGGGTCTTTCCTGGAGGACCTAAAGCAACAGATGCAACAACAGCACCAGCTGCAGCAGGCTCAGCAGCAGGCTCAGCAACAGCAGCAACAACAACAGCAGCAGCAGCAGCAGCAGCAGCAGTCCTCTCAGACACAGCTTCAGCAACAGAAAAACCACCAAATGCAGGGCCACAAAACCAAAAGTGAGCCTACCACTGCTTCAGTCTCTGAGATTCAGATGTCCAGAGAGGCAGAAGATCACCTGGAGAAACAGGAAAGTAGAGCAAAGATGGAGAATGGAGTTGATGTAGTGAATGATTGTGGAAAAGATAACAAAGACCATAAAAAGTCTAAATTTTCAGAGCCGTTGATTCCCCCTCCACGTATTGTGTCAGGAGCGAGAGGAAATGCAGCCAAGGCCCTTCTAGAAAACTTTGGATTTGAACTAGTGATCCAGTACAATGAAAACAGACAAAAGAACCAGAAGAAGAACAAAGAGGGCTTAGAGCATGTTGAGATGAACAATGATAAGCTTGAGTGCGGGATGTGTGGAAAGCTGTTTTCCAACATGCTCATCCTCAAGAGCCATCAGGAGCATGTTCATAGCCAGTTTTTTCCTTATGTTGAGCTGGAGAAGTTTGCCCAGCAATACAGAGAGGCTTATGACAAACTCTACCCTATAAACCCAGCATCACCTGAGACTCCCCCACCACCACCACCTCCACCACCTCCTCCCCCACCTCCTGCTCCTGCCCCAGTAACAGCTCCTCAGCCTCCTTCTACATCCATAGCTAAGCCCCAAACGCCCACCCCATCACCTGTGCCTGTTCCACACCAAACATCCCACCAATCGACTCACCAGGCACCACCAGCCCAACAACCACCCCCTCCTCCACCCCCTCCTGCCCCACCTGCACCCCAACAAGTGCAGCTTCCTGTCCCTCTGGATCTGCCCCTCTTCCCTCCTTTGATGATGCAGTCTGTCCAACACCCAGGCCTGCCCCCTCAGTTGGCACTCCAACTGCCCTCGATGGACTCTCTGTCCACAGAACTCACACAACTCTGCCAGCAGCAGCTAGGCCTTGATCCAAACTTCCTACGACAGTCCCAGTTCAAGCGCCCACGTACTCGCATCACTGATGACCAGTTGAAGATCCTCCGGGCCCACTTTGATATCAATAACTCCCCCAATGAGGAGCAGATCCAGGAGATGTCAGAAAAGTCTGGTCTGCCCCAGAAAGTGATCAAGCACTGGTTCCGTAACACCCTCTTCAAGGAAAGACAGCGAAGCAAAGACTCTCCATATAATTTTAGTATTCCCCCCATGACTACCCTGGAAGATATACGAATGGAACCCCAGATGAATGCACTGGAATACTACAGATCTGATGCCACTTTGAACAAGAGGTCATCAAGGACCAGATTCACAGATTACCAGCTGAGAGTGCTTCAAGATTTTTTTGACACTAATGCCTACCCGAAGGATGATGAGATTGAACAGCTCTCCACTGTCCTCAACCTGCCCACACGCGTCATTGTGGTGTGGTTCCAAAATGCCCGCCAGAAAGCTCGCAAAAGCTATGAGAACCAGGCAGATTCAAAAGACAATGAGAAGAAAGAGCTGACCAATGAACGCTACATCCGAACCAGCAACATGCAGTACCAGTGTAAAAAGTGCAACATTGTGTTCCCACGTATTTTTGACCTTATCACCCATCAGAAGAAACTGTGTTACAAGGATGAGGATGAGGAGGGGAATGAGGACGCCCACTCTGAGGAATATATAGATTGTATAGAGCAAGGTCCCGCTAAGACAAGCCAAGCAACCCCAGAGCCACCTAAACAGTCACAAGGAACTTCCAGCAATTCTGGCTCAAGCTCTCCTCTGATAGCCTCTCCCCACCCCAGTATTGGCAAGGCCTCCCCTAAGCCTGAAATGCCCCAAGAAAACAAACCAAAACAGTCTGAGACCACACCCTCGCCAGTGATGAAACCACAGCAAGACCCAAGGCCATCAAAAGCCTCCACTCCTCAGCCACCTGCTCAGAAACCTCCCCAGTCCCAGATGTCAAGACCCCATTCCCAGCCACAGTCGGCTGCAGTTCCCTCAAGCCCCCTTTCACTTGCCCTCTCCTCACTCACTAACAGCCTCCCTCACCAAATGCTTCAGTACCAGTGTGACCAGTGTAAGATTGCCTTTCCCACTGTAGAGTTGTGGCAAGAGCACCAGCATATGCATTTTCTGGCTGCCCAAAACCAGTTCCTTCACTCCCAGTTCTTGGAAAGGCCCCTTGATATGCCCTATATGATATTTGACCCAAATAACCCTCTTATGGCTAGTCAGTTGTTGTCTGGAGGACTCTCCCAAATGCCCTCTCAGAGCAGCTCTGGTCTGGGATCGGCTACAGGCTCAGGGGCAATGAAAAGAAAACTTGATGACAAAGAGGAAAGTGGCAATGATAAAGACGGAGGAAACAGTGGTGAAGAGCAACACAGAGACAAACGCTTGAGAACTACAATTACTCCAGAACAGCTTGAGATTCTGTATGACAAATACCTTCTAGATTCTAATCCAACACGAAAGATGCTGGACCACATTGCAAGAGAAGTTGGCCTAAAAAAGAGAGTTGTGCAAGTGTGGTTCCAAAACACTCGTGCAAGAGAGAGAAAGGGTCAGTTTAGGGCCATAGGGCCATCCCAATCCCACAAGAAATGTCCTTTTTGCAGAGCATTATTTAAAGCTAAATCAGCTCTTGATAGCCACATACGGTCTAGACACTGGCATGAGGCTAAACAGGCAGGGTTCAGTTTGCCACCAAGCCCAATGATGAATCAAGACAACGAAAGAGGTGAGAGCCCTAATAAATACAGTTTCTTTGAATACCCACAGCTGCCTACAAAGACGGAGCCAAATGAGTATGAGCTACCAACTGCATCTTCGACTCCAGTCAAAACATCTGAAACACAGCTAAAAAACTTCTTGAGCCCTTCATCCTTAAAAGCAGAAAACTGTGATGAAATTGAAGGGCCCAATATGAATTCTGCAGAGGCCTCATCTTATGACCTCAATAAGATGGACTTTGATGAGACCTCGTCAATAAACACGGCCATAAGTGATGCCACAACTGGAGACGAGGGAAACAACAATGAAGTTGAGAGCTTCACAGCCAATGGAGGAGACAAGCAGGGTGACAACAAAAGTATCCCTGCCACAAGTTCTGATTGTGGGGATGATAGGTTCCAATTTAGCATGGTCAGCCCTGCCCTCAGCTTCTCTGGAAAAGACTGTGATTCCTATTTCAGCTCCAGAGATGATGAATTGGATGATATCAATGATAGGAGTGAATCATCAAGCCTAACTGATCCAAGTTCCCCTAGTCCCTTTGGTGGGGGAAACCCCTTCAGCAAGTCTGGGAAGGGCTGTGGTGGCGATAGGCCAGGCCACAAGCGCTTCAGGACCCAGATGAGTAACCTGCAACTCAAAGTCCTCAAAGCCTGTTTCAGTGACTACCGCACTCCGACAATGCAAGAGTGTGAAATGCTGGGCAACGAGATTGGACTCCCCAAGCGTGTTGTCCAGGTGTGGTTCCAGAATGCTCGCGCTAAAGAGAAAAAGTTCAAGATCAACATCGGAAAGCCATTCATGATAAGTCAAGGTTCACCGGATGGGCCTAGGCCTGAGTGTACCTTATGTGCTGTTAAGTACACAGCCCGGATGTCTGTTCGTGACCACATCTTTTCCAAACAGCACATTACCAAAGTGCAAGAAACCCTGGGCAACCAGGTGGACAGAGAAAAGGACTACCTAGCACCAACCACTGTCCGTCAGCTGATGGCCCAGCAAGAGTTGGACCGCATGAAGAAGGCTGGTGAAGGACTTAGTCTGCCTGGCCAGCAGCAGCAGACTGCCGTGGACAACAACAATGCACTTCATGGCCTCAGCTTGCCGTCAGGCTACCCAGGAATCTCTGGTCTACCACCAGTGTTGCTTCCTGGGGTCAACGGGCCATCATCACTTCCTGTTTTCCCTCCCAACACACCTGGTGAGTTAGTATGACGAAAAGAGAACATATTCTCTGTCAGACTGGTAGCTTTATAAAATCGGCTTTAACATGCACAAAAATACTTTTGTTGTACTCGACTACTGTTCATTCCATATCACAACAGTGTTGGTGAGAATATACCTATTTTTAATATAAAAAATGTTGCGATTGTGTTTTAATGCATGCATATCCTCAATTTATGGTATAAGTTGAACTGCTATCTTTTTTTAAAGGGTAAATTGTCTATCATTGAGTTTGTTTATGTTGGTGGTTTTCCCATTCTCCCTTAGGTTTAATGTATTTATAAAATACTGTATTTGCATATGGAAATTATCATAAAGCACTTGTAACAGTTTTGATCCATAACACAAAAAAACTTGTCAGGGTCAGTTAATCACAAATAAAACATCTCCATCTTGTCGTGCAAACAAATCTCCATAGTAATTTGGAATTCAATATTTGAATATTAAATATTTCCATATCTATATACCACTGTATTTCAGCTTTAGCGTCACCCGGTGCTGGCATGCTTGGGTTCCCTACACCAGCCACCCCCTCTCCTGCCATGTCTCTCAGCACTACCCCAACCAAGACTCTTCTGCAGACTCCTCCTCCTCCTCCACCTCCACCACCTCCTCCTCCTCCTGTTCCCTCCACACCCTTGGCAGCAGTAAATCGCACAGAGCAGCAAGGTAAAGATTCAGAGAGAGACAACAGCAAGAAACCCGGGGAGAAGCCACCTCAGATGAAGGCCAAGGAACGAGAAAACGAGAGCAGCTCGCGCCCCGAGACTCCCAGCATGGCTAAAAAGAGAGAGAAACCAGGACCTGCTCCAGGGAAAGCAGGAATTGAGGCTTCGCTGGATGCCGCTCAGCTGCAGGCTCTCCAGAACGCCCTTGCCACTGGCGACCCCAGCTCCTTCTTGGGGGGCCAGTTCCTGCCCTATTTTCTCCCTGGGTTTCCCAACTGCTTCTCCCCCCAGTTGCCCAGAGGGGTACAAGCTGGTGGCTACTTCCCACCGCTTTGTGGGATGGAAAACCTTTTCCCTTACGGGCCAGCCACTGTCCCGCAAGCTGCCATGGCCGCTGGCCTGTCTCCCTCAGCTCTTCTGCAGCAGTACCAGCAGTACCAGCAGTCTCTCCAGGACTCACTGCTGAAGCAACAGCAACAACAGCAGAAACAGCTTGAGCAGCAACAGAAACAACTACAACAGCAGAAGCAGAAAGCAAACACCATAAAGATGTCCCAGGGCATGCAGAGCACCACCAATAACTACAACAACAACTACAAACCAAAAGAAGCTACAGAGACTAAGGATGATACCAACAAAGGCTCTTCAACAGAAAGCACAAAAGAAGAACCGAAAACAGATACCAAAAGTACCACAGATTTTCCAGATGCTTTTATCGTACCGTCCGTCAAGCATGAGTTTATATGCAGGAAGTGCCAGATGATTTTCTCTGATGAAGATTCAGTGGTGCGTCATCAGAAGTCCTTCTGTTACTTCGGACACCCGTATACCGACCCGCAACAGACAGTGCTTCGAAAGGCAGTGAGCAAATACACTTGCATCGCCTGCAACGTGGTTGTCAATGGGAATGAAGCACTTGGCCAACACCTTCAGTCGAGCTTGCACAAAGAGAAAACAATCAAACAAGCAATGAGAAATGCCAAAGAGCATACTAGATTATTACCTCACTCTGTCTGCTCCCCTACTCCTAACACCACATCTACCTCGCAGTCTGCAGCTTCTTCTAATAACACCTTTCCTCATCTCTCTCGC
This sequence comes from Aphredoderus sayanus, assembly GCA_027564795.1. Classification (NCBI taxonomy): domain Eukaryota; kingdom Metazoa; phylum Chordata; class Actinopteri; order Percopsiformes; family Aphredoderidae; genus Aphredoderus; species Aphredoderus sayanus. Next base: position 1,360,082 of record JAODUG010000013.1, read on the forward strand.
TTGTCCATGAAGTCCTGGCCAAATGTCCTGTTCCAGGCTGCCACAGCCCGGAAAGCTGCTTCCTCCACCTCCCTGTCTGCCTCCCCTCCCCCTCCCCTCTCCTCACCTTCAACGGTTACCTCAACTTCCTGCAGCACCTCAGGGGTTCCAACCTCACTACCCACCGAGAGTTGTTCAGATGAGTCTGACAATGAGCTAAGCCAGAAGCTGGATGACTTAGATAACGCGCTGGAAGTCAAGGCTAAGCAGGCCTCTGGCCTAGACGCGAGCTTCAGTAGTATCAGAATGGATATGTTCAGTGTGTAGGAGTGAAAAAAAGGATCCCTTGCTTAAAGAAAAATAAGACTTTTTAAACTGCAGTTCCAAAGTTTCTCTTAACCCAAAAAATTACAGTACCAAATGATTGACTCAGGATTGTTTTTCCCATATTGATATGCTGGCAAGATATTGATTGATTTTTGTTATGGACAGAACTGTTGCAGATGCTTGACTGAGCTTATATTGTATACAAAAAAAACATGGAGTAGGAAAAAAATCCCACAGGCTCCCTTGGGGGACTTGTTTCAAGCCAAAAACTCTCACGATAGCAAATTGCACCTCAGCTGGATTGTTTTCCAAATGCTAGCATGTACTGTATGGGATGACGATCCAGAAACCCTCAAAGAGAATCTCTCTTAGTTTAGATAGGTGTAATTCAGTAGCTTTAAATTCTCAGGTCAGAACATAACATTTCTCATTTGTTAAAGCAGCAACAAGCCTGGGTACACTTGGCTTATAACCAAAACATGTCAAGCTTTATCGGACGCATTTCCTTGATGTGTATAGAGTACCAAGAGACAATATTACTGTTACAGTGGACGAAGTGCATATCCTTTTAGTTTTTGCCCTACAAAGACAGTATGGTTTTGCCACTGAGGGAATTTAGAATGGTGAAGTAATTGTGTATGATGCCCCCTGTGTTTGCCAGTTTGTATTACAACAAGCTGTATCTATTTCCCCACCCCCTTTTTTTCTTGTAGAATATACTAATCTGTGCCAACTCTTACCTTCTCACTTGTACCTCTGCTCACACCCTTTTCTGAAGAGGTAATAACTCTAGTTTTGATAGACTCTTGAGGATTATGTGAATATAACATTTTTCATTTGTGAATTGCTGTACTGTTACGGTACCTGCTTGTTTCTGGACTATAGTGCACTTATTTTGTCTTTTTATTATTATTTGGGTAGGCCATTTGTTAATTTAATAGATCTTTTTTTTATGTTTGTTTGTATGTATGTATGTATGTATGTATGTGTTTAGTTTTAATTATTATTTGTGTCTGTCGCAGCAGCATATTGGTCCATATTGTTACAGGATTGAACAATCGAGACATCTATTTAACAATTGGTTCATCCATGAACGTAGTACTGTATACTTGAAACTGTTAAGGTACAAGTTGGTCACAATATTAAAAAGGTATGAATATTTGCTATAAGTTCGCAAATATGCTGCTTTAAAAGGGGGACAACAGCATTTGTTTTGTACATCAAAACATGTTAATGTGCTTGTAGGACTGATAACAGTGTTACACCTATACACTGCCATTTTAGTGCATAGGTTGATGTCCTCCAATTGTTTCTCTGGGCACTTCTGTTGATCTACCGTTAAAAGTTAACGATTTCATTTTTTCCGCATTTAGTGATTTCAACATTACAAAGTATTACCTTTCAACATTTTGCTGCTACTGTGTAATGTTAATTTGCTTGCCATAAATTCTCTCATCTTTCTACCGGACAAGATACTGATCCATGAATTGCTTTGCTTTGCTTTTTGTTCTTTAATTTTCTTTTGTTATTTTGCTGTGGAACTAAGAATGTGAAAGCTGTCAAAGGGTGTTCAATTTTTTACGAATCACTTTCTAGTTGGGTAACTACAACCAATGTGATTCATTCCAAAGTAACAGAAGGCTATTTGTATGAAAGAAAAAGGCTTGTGAACAAAGAAAGCTAAGCTGTTGTACATATTCGTAGTTGGCTGTGCATGGTACAAATTTATTAATATGAAGAAATGCAAAAATGTATTGCTTTTGGTATTTCCTATTCTGAGATGAGCAAGTAGCATGTAATGCAACTGTTTGACAGGTTAAATCAAATCATGCTTAGTTATTGTTTCAAACGATGAAATCAAGTAACATTTCCTTTTGTTTTATTATTGTACAGGTGTTTGTTTTTTATTTTTATGTTCAGAGTTTTGAAACAAAATGTCTGTTTTTAATTCTGTCGAGCTTTTTAAATGTTCTTATTTGGATTTTTAGTATTTTAACATTTACTTTAATTCTGAAGACACTTTTTGATTGTGTTTCACAAGAGACATCCTGGCCTCCCAAGGTGCAATTCTGCCATCGTACAAACATAAGTGACTGATTCCAAATGCTTTCACAACACTGGCTTTTTGCCTTTCCCACTCTGTGGCTCAGCATTGAAAGACTGAACTGTCAGCTAGTATCGTGTGCTAAGATACAAGCATCAGACAGGACGCTTCCCACACTAAGGACTGGTAAAAGCTAACAAACCAACAAAAAGGATGGTCCAACAATATAACTGTACATAGATATTGCAACTGCACAGCAGCCAAAAAGAAAAAAAAAAAGAACTTTTTAAAAAAAATGGATGGATTGTGTCATGTTTTAAGGGGACAGCCTTCAAAAGGTTGAAATTGGAATTGCTCTTCTGGATGTCAAAGGGATTTTCACAGCGCAATCATATCCTACACAATATGTACTCTGCAACATCTGGGTTACATAGGAAATGCACCCCGAGGTTTTAATAAGAAGAAAGCCCCTATGGCGAAAACTTTAAATAAACTAAACCAAAAATGTTATTGATGTTTTATATATAGAGTAGTCGCATTAGTTTTTGTTACTGTACTGTTTGAGGTCTCAACTGTACCGTATCACGGTAATAACATGGTTTTGAAACCTTCTTTTTTTTATTTTGTCACAGACCTGTTGTCATAGTTGAAATGACGTTTATTGTAGATGGTATTTGAACAACTTCTGGAAATAGTTCATCAAGTATGTTTGTTGCTCATTGTTGTGATACATTAAAAACTGTATCTGCAAACCAGTTTGGTTTCATCAGATGTCCTTTATTTACATTACACCATATAAGATCGTAATCCACATTACCGTGTTATAAAGTCATAAAGCTGAAGTACTTTTATAACAGACATCAATGCAGATTTTATTTGCATGTATATTTATGACTACAGTAATATAGTGTTTATTACTGTATACTAGTATAAAGGCTTTTGCTTTTTACACGGTGCACTGTGAATCAGAGACAACGCACTGTTTGGCTCATCACTGTTTCTGTCCCCTCTCCTTAATAACATATGTGCTTAGCACATTGTTAATAATACATGTATTCATTTTGAACTTAATAAAAATAACAGACACATTTGACACAGTTTATTGCATCATGCCATTGCCAAATGATGAAAAGTATACACATTAAACATTTATCAACTAATGGTATATATGAATGAATGATTAGGTTTTATGTTTTGCACTTTTATATTGTTATGGTCCTTTATGTAGGACCTTTATGTATTATGTAGCTTATAATCTACAACACTATTATAATACAACACATTATAGAAAAAACTAAATAAATAAAAATGTTTTTTTATAACTCACGTTCTCATACATCGCCATTTTAGCATTCAGATGTGATCAAATGCATGCTCCCGCACCCATCTTACCTTCAAAATGCCATTAAAGCCAAAATGGTCGACACTGACACAGAGGCGTAACCTTTTAGATGTGGGTTCACTCAAAACTGTCACATAAAAAATTGCACATCGAGAAACACAGTGACACAATACATCACGTCCTGTGTCGGCTGGAGAGGCGTCCGCCGCCGTTGTCAGGGTCACGGAGGAATCGGGCGTTCACAAGTCGTTAAGTCCACCTAATGAAATTTCACGCGGGCGGCGGAAAAGGGAAGCGAAGGTGAGGATCTTTTCACTGTCGCTGAATCACTGTGGCCTTCATTGTTTTGTTCGTGGACATGAAGGGAAACGTTGCAACATGTAAAAGACCTCAAAAGAACCTTTTCCAGTCTCCCTACTGACTTCACCCCGCGCCCTTGACAAATGTCCTCGCCTCTCTCAGCGCAAATGTTCTGCTGAATGGCTTCTTCCTGTTGTTCTTCCTTATAGTGCAGGCGGCTGTCGTGGTAGGGTTCCCCCCACCATATTATGGGGATTGAATTGCATTTGACCTTTAAGGAGAACAATGGCTAAAGGCGTTTCATTTTTCTGGCCTTCTCAGCACCCTCGAAGAAGCACTGTCTTTTTCTCTGAGCGGACATTGTGGTTAAACTCCAATTTGCTGCCAGGCTATCAGTGTGATCTTCTGTTTGCTGTGTGTGTGTGTGTGTGTGTGTTTTTTTTTTTTTAACTACACCTCGATTGTGTGTTGTTCTTTCCATCAATATGTATTCAATTGGGTGTTTTGTGTTAAACTGAACACACATACATTTAAAAAAGAACATCTAAATATAAAATTGTATTGGCGCCACCCACTGCTAGCCCAAAACTGTACTGTGCAGTCTTCTGGGAACAGGCCCTCTGTAGAGAGTAGGTCACCCTAGTTCCTGACACAGCTCTGGTGAAGAAGAACGGTATAGGGACCAGTTTTGCCCTGAATATGCGGTAATGTGTTTACAGTGAGCTTCTAAATGGCCTTTTCTGCATCCCATACATCACACATGACTATTTGCTTCCAGCTACCTAGCCACAGCCTGCTAGCTGATACACTACAGAGGATGCAGTGTGGCGGCAGAGCTGGCTTTGAATAGCCTGCAGCCAATGGATTTTCTCTGGATAATACAATGTTTGGGACAGAGAGGCAGGGATTAGTCCAGACAGTTACATCCACCACCCCCCACATGCCCAATCTAATTAGACTGGAATCAGTTTAAGATGAAAGCAAGCCCAGGCATCACCGCACTAAATACTGGAATTAGTATTCCTCGCATGGGAATTTAATGACGGAGACTGGAAATCCAATCACATTCACTGTGAGTTGAGCCTCTCATGCATTGGGCCTGGCCAATGCATGAGACAAAATGAACAACAACAATGATTTGTCCGTCAATAAATATTAAGCAACATCACATCTAAGGCCACATGTGTATCGGCGTTACTGTGTTGTCCTCATTTAACGAGGATAAACAGCTTATTATCAGATACTTAGGGTCACGTTCTGGCTCTCAGGGGCCCATGGCAGAATGGAATGAAAATGGGAATATAAACCATGGTTATCTCTCTCTCTCTCTCTCTCTCTCTCTCTATATATATATATATATATATATATATATATATATATATATGCACACTGTCTATACCTGTTAAAAAATATAGGATTATTAAATATTAAATTGATGATTAATTGGTTCTACACCTCAGTCAGAAAAACTAACAACAAAAGTCTGTAAATCTGCTTTAGAATAAACCAATTGCTTTCTTGGGATTTTATTTTACTTGTTCCATGTTCAGTAATTGAATTTTCAATTCTATTAAAATCTTTTGCACAGTGATTGGTGAAGTTAGTTATAGTTAATAATCAGTACTTTAAATCAAGCCCAGATTATTGCAGAGAGAAAATCTGCCAAATTATTGCCAGTCGCAATCAGATTCTTTATAGTTTTTATTATCAGACGCTTTGAGCTCACATTTGCTGATAAAACAAAACACATTTCTTCAGCCCACATTTATATAAAGCATCCTCACAAATCTCTTGACTTTATCTTGCCCTTATTATTATTACATTCCTACTTTAGTATATGCAGTCGGGGGAACTCTATTTTAAAACCGGCAAAATACAAGCCATATTTCAGCGTCAGGCCATTGATTAACGGCACAAACCGGAAATAACCGGTGCACCTGGGCTCTATCCACCACACAATATCTCCCACACCTGCGATTCATCCACCAAAGCTGTACACCTGAGGAATCACAAAGCCGCCATCCCCTGTGCACAAATACTGAACATGAAATCACATTATTTATTGCTGGCTGTATTTAGAGGTACATGTGCTAAAGCAGAACCTGTTGGCTCACCTACAGGTGTGATGTGACTTAACAACTCGGGGCCCAAACCAATACGGAGAAAAGTTTCTGTTCCGTTTGTACATTTTGAGTGGTAAACGAGGTGAAGTGGTGTGTAATCACTGAGACAGACACACCAGCCTAAAATTCTACAACACACACGCACAACACGCACACCAAACACACAAGTCCTGTGTTTGTCGAGTGTTCGTTTCATTCCAAAAACGTTTTTCCAGAAACCAAGCAGTTCTCAAACCAGGTCAGGTGACGATTATCATGTCCAATCTGTTCTTCTACGCATCTTTTCCCCTTCTGATTTTAGCATTTGCTGGTCTAAAATTAATTTCCTTATAGAACACAGGGGTGGGAGGCAGGTGAAGCAAATGTTAGCTAGCACATCTGTCTTACTGTTGCATTGTGGGTGAATGGTAAAATCACTCGTGGCATTTCTACAAGACACGCTGCCAATCAACGCGCATCTGTAAATGAAAAAAGAAGGGGGGGGGTGAGAGAGAGACAGGCAAACCATCAAAATGACATGAGCGAGGTGGGGAGAGAGAGAGAGAGAGAGAGAGAGAGAGAGAGAGAGAGAGAGAGAGAGAGAGAAAGAGAGAAGGGGACAGGAGACCTAAGAGAAATCAAACACGGGCACTGTGCAGCTGAGGTGCGTTGGCAAACGAGCGTGTTTTGGCAGCCCGCTGGGAGTTTCCCCGGCAGATCGTTTGCGTTGCTTCCCAATCTGTTCAGAGGCGCAGGGCGCAGGGCCCCCGCGATGGGGGGACGCGGGGAGGCGCCGGGACGGGATTGCTTAAGACAGATGAAACAAGGTGCTTTTTTGATGCCATCTTGAGCGGACAAAAGCCTGATTTCCTGTTGTTATACCTCAGACACAAAGGGTGCTGTGTAGTTTGTTGTATAGTTCAAGGCTTTCTTGTTGTCGAGGCTGTAAATAACTAAACACACACAAAGTTGTGTGTGTGGAGCCGTTGAATCCACATGGCAAAGAAAGCTACGAGTTTCTGCATATTATTTTGGCACTAACACCCGTAACAAATAATGATACTCCTATTGGGCCTGCAAGCTTCTTCGGTCTGTGCGAAACCAGCTTATCAGGTGAACCTTTTTTGGCTCAATCTCACTTAACTCCAGACAATGACAGCTTTCTTCTCGTTCACCGGACCCGTGAAACAAAACCATGGTAACGGAGATCAACATGTCAGACTTTGTAATATTGCTTTACATTTTAAAGAGCTCGGCGCAGCCAGTCTAGGTTTTTTACAAGGCGTGCCGAATCGTTGGGGAAATAAAGGAGCGCTGGAGGAGGGAATGAAAGAATTTTAAGGGGTGATGGGATATGTCTCACTTTTTTGTTCACATACACACCTACAAACACACACACACACACACACACACACACACACACACACACACATTGAAATCATACCATGTGGAGCGGAAGAGCAAGCAGTGAGGAAATAGAAGCTAAATATAAAGTGACACAATGCATTCCCAGGTTGGAATGGGGAATCACAACATTCGGCAGCCCACCGTTTATCAGCGCGAGCCCCGCGTCGGCACAAAGGAAATTATGAGGCACCCGAATACGCACGCAATGTCATTTACACAATCATTGACGAAGGGACGCTCAGCTGCTTCGACATCAGACTTGTTGAGACACCACTGGCTCCCTTTGTGTGTCCGCAAAGGCAAATCTGCATTCTGGCGGAGACATTTCTAACAAAGAAAAATGTATTTTTAATGTTTAAATGCAAATTTTAATGAGGGCCTGTGTTGCTTTTACTTTTCAGAGTCCTTAAGAGCCATCTAAATCATTAAAACTTGCTCTTTCTTTGATTTCAAGGTCATTTGAAGAAATAAGGCAGCCCTAAGTGGTCCTCAGACCAAAAGTGCCCTGTATGCCAAAGACCACAAATGAATGTTGCCTAATGCTTTTTAATTTGCATTCATCTTTAAAAACACTGAAGAGCCATCTCCAGTTCATAATAGGCTGAGATGGCAGTCAAAGGGCCCTCTAGTCATTAGCAGCAATGGCGCGTCTCACAAATGAAGGCCTCTCTCATCCTGTTTTAACTTAAGCTCATTACAGCAAAGACGCATTAGCTTACTGTGCGTCGACTGCATATATGTGCCCATACGACATGTTAGCATCCATGTAGAGTTCCCTTCCTTTCTTTTGCCGTGAGCGCAGGGTGCACGCACGCACACACACACACGCACGCACACAAACACACACGCACACACACATGTGCCCCATTTGGCGAAACACAAGAAACAAAAGACGGTACAACCAGGGACCTTAGGAACAGGCGACATGCATTGTTTGTTTAATCACGTGTTATGAGATGACTCTCTGTAATTATGTTGTCATCTCCCCGCTTCAGTGAGACACAACCGGGCTGCCCTTGCATGTGCTTTGTCTCTTGTGCATTATTCCACACTTCACACATTATCGGTCAAAAAACAAGGTTTGTTTTTACCTCGTCTTTCTCTTTCTCTTGCAAATGGCCATGTGTAGTGAGTGGAAGTGTGGCTATTCTTTTTTCTTCTCTCGGAACAGTCACATTCTTGACAGCCGCTGTGTGTCAACTCCTCACACACATGACATGCCATATTGAACTGATGAGACAGCAAATAACATTGTGTCCTATTAAAAAGCAGCAAGACAGCTCTCTCTCTCTCTCTCTCTCTCTCTCTCTCTCTCTCTCTCTCTCTCTCTCTCTCTCTCTCTCTCTATCTTTCATTGTTTCTCTTCCAATATCCTCCCTCTTTCTTTACCCATCCGTCCTTTTCAATTTTGGCCTGTCTCCCGCTCGACTCTCTGTTCCATTTCCGTGCCGTTACTTCTTCTATTCCCTTATATCCTTTCCCTCTCCCTCTCCCTCTCTTTCTCTCTCTCTCTCCCCCTCTCGCTTTCCGCCAGGATAGGTGGTGTGTGTCTATGAAAAAGGGAACATCTCCAGTGAAATTGGTTTTCCGTGGAGAAGCTGATGGATCACTCTGTGTTCCTGACGGGAAAAGGGGATTGTTTATGCCATATAGAAAACACTTTCTCACACACACACACACACACACACACACACACACACATACGGACGCGCACAAAAACTAATACATGCAAACATGCATACACAGGTGCACACAACCACATGCACATATGCACACATGGCACGGCAGGGGCCGATAGGACAAGGGAATTGTTTATGCTGAAGCAGAATGAATTTTTATGAGTTGTAGATTGCTGTTTATGGGGAAATACACTTAGAGCAGCAAGAGATGTAATCTAGATTGCAGCATTCCCAACAATGAATTACGGTTTTAGAGGTAACAGCTGCAGTACTCCTACTTCAACCCCCATCCTTTTAACACAAACACACACACACACAGAGAGAATGCATATCACAGTAGTAACAGCATATTATTACTATTTAAGACCGCATACTTCATGTACTATACCCTTCAAAATACATGCAGATCCAACACACACACACATGTGAGCGCACATGCTTGAAGTCGAATAATCCTAATGCCTTTTTTGCTGCTAAGAGGAAAACATTTTTTAACAAATTTTAGTTTTACTCATTTCAAGTTATTCTCTATATAAAAGCACTCAAACAACGTTCTTCTTTCTTTTTTGTAAATATACCTACACATTAAACTATAAACTAAAAAATTCCTACAACTAACCAGCACATAATATTATATTGTATTATCGTAAGGTGATCGAATTCACCTTACACAAAGGTATACATACAAACACATGCTCACTCACTAGCTATAAAATGTTCTCTAGACTCATATGATTTACACACCATGGCTTGCTTCAAAACCAAAGGGCCTTAATTTTACCATCATGCTGCGTGTTGCAAGCTTTCCAGTGACCCCTTCCCTACTTTTATGTACTGTAGCTCTGTGTAGTCTGTCTTAGCTAAGACACGGTACATTATCCACACTTCACTGACATACTGATGATTTAGAAATGCTTTAAATAATGTTGTACACAAATGTCAGCTTGTGATCCAAAATGTGTTCACGTGAAGAACATCTGCAGTGTTCTTTATATTCTATTTAAAAAATATGTTTTTGATATGTATGAACTAATTATGCTTTACTTTTTACTTTATGTTTTAGGATTATTATTATTAGTAATATTTATTATTCTTTTTATTATATTTTATTTGAATTATACATATCTCCAGAGTAACCTTTGTAGCCTAGTTAATTCATGGCTTTGACTGACCACAACCATGTTAAAGTAAATGCCAAAAGAAAGACAACCTTTTTGAAACAAAATGATAATTTGTTAAACTTACATATTATATTTTGTTATGCCTGGGTAATGTGTACAAAATGTGTGTACATGTGTAGATATTTTTAATGTGTTGGGTGGGGCTAAAAAACACATTTTATTCAGTGATTAAATTTGGTCTTTGGGTCATTTTTTTGTCCCCAGTTTTTTATCAGTGCTCATGCATTAAGTTGAGCTGAGATGAAGCAAATGTATTCCACCCATATGTATGTATGAATGAATGAATGAATATGATTACCAAGTCCTGGACCCTCTCAAGGACAAAGTGCTGTGTGCAGTTGTCAGGCTTGGATATGTGTGTGTGTGTGTGTGTGTGTGTGTGGTAGACGTGTGGGTACGTCCATGCGTGCGTGTGTGTATGTGTGTGTGGTAGACGTGTGGGTACGTCCATGCGTGCGTGTGTGTATGTGTGTGTGGTAGACGTGTGCGTGCGTACGTGCGCATGTGTGTGTGCTTCAGCTAAATGTTCCTTTTGTTACTTTTGTGTATATAGGTGTGTCTTTGCTAGTGCGTTTTGTCTATATTAAGTGCGTTTTGTCTATATTAATTCTTTCTCTGAGTGTGTGTGTGTGTGTGTGTGTTAACAAGGTTATGCGTGTGTGTTTACAAGGTTATGCTTGTGTGTGTGTTTGCAGTATTTGGACGCCATACGCGGGTCCGCATGAGAGCTTACCCTTTTCGAGAGCGTTCTCCCCCTCTTGTGTCGTCTTCAAACCCCCCACCCCCCCTCCCCCGGAGGCCTGTCGTATTCAGACGGGGCCTGTTTGCAGGTGACGTTACCCAGGAAGTGGCGTCCCGTGATTGTGTCGCCCTCTCTCCTCCTGCAGCGAGGGAGGACACGCCCGCCCGCCCAGCCAGCCGCCAAAATTACCAACCGTAGAGGAGGGGGGGGAGGGGAGGGGGGGTAGCCATTAAAATGTAAAATCACCGCTGCGGCGCAGTGCGGCGCACCCGCTCTGTCTCTCCGCGAGGCGGCCATCTTAAGATGGAAACCGGCGCGTGTTTGATGGTGTGTGAATGTGTGTCTGTTTGATTGTGTGCCTGCGTGCCTCTGTGTGTGTGGGTGTGTCTGCGTGCGTGCGTGTGCGTGTGTGTGTGTGTAAGATTGCATTTATGTGCCTGTGCGTTTGATAGAGTGTGGAGTCGAGCTGCAGCGGGGAAGGGTGAGATGGCGTGGGGTTGAGAGAGTGTGTGTGTGTGTGTGAGGCAGGGGGTGATAAATCAGTGCTAGGTAAAGGCTTTTTAATGCAGCGGACCCCTCTCGTAGCCTCCATCTTCTGTCAGGGCTCAGTAAAAGATGAGAGCCCCCTCGGGAACAGCGCTAGCCCACAGCCGAGCAGGGCTGTGCCGCAGGTCACACACACACACACACACACACACTTGCACGTGCACGCCTGCTCGCACACACACACACACACACACACACACACACACACACACACACCGTGGCCTGACGTATATCCCGTGACTAGGTCCTGTGAATGAGTGAATACATGAATAACTGAATCTATTGAATGCATGAATATATAAATGCAACTTTTTCACGGGAAAGCAAGTTTATTGATGAACGCTCCCAAAATAAATGTGTTTTTTAAATGAATACCTAAATGATTTATGATGGCGATATTGCATTTATATCAGGGAAAATATTTTTTGCAGAAAACAGAATGGATATTTGGTTCATTTCTAAGGTCAAACGGAGTCTTTGTCGATGATGTGTCTTGAGTCTTAAAGCTGCCCCAAGTTTCAGGGGCCGGATATGAAAAATATGTGGAATTTGCCAACATCTGACAATACTTAGTCGGCAATATATCTCCTGTCTGATAGAAAAATGTGTTCTGAATTGCAGATACGCTCTCCGTTCTGGCATACCTTTTTAATTTGACTTTGAGGGAAGAGAAGCCCGGCTGATAGATAGACAAGCTGAGATATGACTGCTGAATGTTCTTCTGAGCCTTTGTGGACGAGGCGGAGAGGACTCCAGCGGCTTGGCAGAGAAGAGAAGCACAAACACTCGAGAGCGTAATACTTGACAGTTAGCCCGGACTGTCAGTTAGAGGCCCTGCCGAGAGAAAGTTTGGTATGTTTCTGAGGAGAACAAAGAGCAAAACACAGACTAGAATTGGACTAGAGAGCTGAAATTCGGTTAGAAGAAATGAAATAACTATATTTGTGTATTTGTTTTAATACACAGCCCAGGAAATAGTCCAATGCTGGGAAAGATACTATAAGCTGCAAATGGAAATGATCACATTCTTCGAGCATTGTTTTATTGCAAACATATTTTTCTTTCTTGACGAATGTCAATATGTGTTTTAAATGTTCGAAAGGAACCGTCTGTACTGGGTTAATGCTATCTTAAAATACTTAAAATACACCAAATAACATTTTTATGTGATAAAAATATTGAAATCATCACAGTTTACTGTAGCTGTTGAGATTCTGTATACTACAG
>JAODUG010000013.1:1381058-1393623 GCA_027564795.1 Aphredoderus sayanus
GGAAAAAAAAAAAAAAAAAAAAAAAAGACACAGATTAATATGTCCCTATATGTGTGTGCATATGTGTGTATGAGTATGCCTGTGTCAAGCGTAACTATTATCCACCCTGAGCTTTAATACAGAGCTAAGCTAATCCATCAGTCCATAGATATACACGCACGCACGCACACACACACACACACACACACACAGGTGGAAGAAATCCCTGTCACAGTAGCTGCCCTCTTGGGAGAGTAAACCCGGTCGGGTCCGATATTCTTTTCAAAGCCTTTATTGAGCAGTTTACAAGTTATGAATGAATATGTTTTATTTGGGGGAACACGGTATCGACAGCCACCTATCAATAGTAATGTGACTATTGTCAAGGGTCTGTCAATATTAATGTAATTATGATGTAGCGGGATCAGAGGCATGCTGGAGTCAGGGGCCAAGTAACATCTCCAGCCTACTGCCATATCAATTGAAGGGATTGCTATTGACAGCCTCCCTTCAGACTTGCAGTACTTGCCAAATATATAACAAGCAGACACTTCAGTCAATGCCAGGCTGCCTATAAAAATTAAGCATTTGAATTTACAGAGCTTTGACCGTGGCCAGCTGAAAAAAAATCCATGTTTCTTATGTAATAGTCAAAAGTCAGAGTCAATGACGGGTGTTTACTGAGTATTGTAAACAGCGGGACTCAAGGGCAGGCAAACACGCTTATTATGAGCACATGACACAATTGTATGCATGAAGGTGAATGTTCATTTATGTGCAAACGCATAGATTTATTCAGTCTTTACATGAATAAGCACAAGCACATTTCCCTTTCATACATAGGCACTGTATGCATCTGCCCTTCTACATGGGGGGAGTTAAATGACATGATAAAGCCAGCCCGAGATACAACAACGCCTTGTCATGGAAAGGCTAGCCTATTTCTGACAGGGTCGATGTCTTCCACCATAATAATGAATCATCTTCAAACCTTTATCGAGAATATTCCAAGAGTTTTTGGGCTCACTCCATATTAGCTACTGCATAATGTCCAGACGACAAAGAGACTGCCAGAGTGTACAGAAACACAGAGATGGTGTACAGAAAGCATATACATATTCCTGCACACTGACCGACAGACACATACTGACATGAGCCATCGCATGAAGAGATCCCTCATCTGAAAGCTTCAGGCTAACATCTTCTACAGACACAGCAGAGGAGATGAACCCAAGGGGGAATGACAGCTAAATAAAAAAAGGGGGGTGTGGGCAGATAAGCATGAACCTCTTCCAAGGAGCTGACCTTGAGACAGGCGGTCACAACAAGAAGGAGGAGGAGCCTGTCCTGAACCGTGCATGGCTTAGCCATCCTGAGGGGCTGGCATTCAGGGAATAGGCTACAGAGTCTTCTTGACCTTGGCTGTGGTGTTGAGGGAGGGGTGAAGGCTTTTAGGATGGGTGGCTGGGGGTTGGGTCTCTCTAGGGAATGTTTCTTTTGCTTTTTCTCCAGACAAATACAGACAAATGTTCTCAAAAATGTGCCGGGCTGTCATTCCATGACAGTTGTAAAACGTCTGGCCAAAACTGGCTTGGAGCAAGGTTAAAATTCCACAGCATTTAGCTACGGTTGTTAGCATGCATTTATTGAAATAAGAGATAAATGGTCGCTTGGCTTTCTATGAATCTTGTAGCAGGAAAATAGGCCATGTGTTGCCATGGCATGCTGGATTACATCTTTAACAATTTCTTCTCTCACTCATGTAAATTAATTTATGTAAAAGGTCTGGAGATATAACCCATTTTTCTAAGCACTCCAACCTCATTTTTCTCTAACCCCCTCCCTCCCTTTATTGCCCTTCTTTCGCCAGCAATGAAAACGGGCCTATTAGCCTGGGCCTGCTAATGTCCTCACCATGAAAACGGATGAGAATGTCAGGTTTAGAACTTTTAAGAGTGATGTAATATAGCAAACCACAGGCATTACAGGGAGACTACAATTACCCAGGCGGTAACCGGACTAATTGTTATGAGTCTGTTTCATGAAAAATGAATGTGTGTAAATGCACAGAGGGGTCCTTGGGCGTATGTGTGTATGTGTATGTGTTAGTGCCACACGCTAATGCTTTATCAAGACTGTCCCCTTTCTTTAATCACCTCAGACTCTTCCAAGCCACAGAGTAAGGCCCAAGTTATTGCATGAACACTATGTAAAAAAAAAAAAAAACATCACTTAGAGCAGCACATCCGACACAAAAATAGGGCTTTGCTTAATCTGGTTTGCTCAGAAGGTAAATTATTTAAGAGAATTAATTGATTTTGTGAGTAGGAAGGTTGAGTATGCTAAGGCTTTGGGAGTAATAAGTACAGGGGTTTCTTAAAAAAAAAACACAACTTAAAAAGTCATGAAATATTTAGATGGCAGAGAAGCACCAGGATGGGGGAGGGACAGTTATCTTAATGAATGAGAAAACTGAAGTCAATAGTAGGGTATTGGGCTCAGAACTCAAATAAAATGTGCCAGTCAGAGAAGTATTTGATAAACTGATAGTGTGTCTCATCTATGCAACAATTAAACAGATGACTGGCATTTTTTTTCTTCCACCAGTTAGACTGCAATTAACAGTATATGGTGATGGATTAGCAGACAAATATGGATTTACCAAAAGACAAATACATTTTTACAAATTCTTTCTGAATCAATTAAAATAACTTTCTAAAAAAGTGCTCCATATGTTTTTCCATTTTGTGGAAATAAATCTCTGCAAAACTTTGTTAGTACAGTGATTCCCTGTCATTACACCAAGTAAAAATCCACACAAAGTTTAATGCATCCATGCCACATACACTATGAACATACGACATACACAGTACAATCTCATGCAATCAACCACTCCACATTCTCTTTATAATGACAGTGTATTTTAATTCTACAGCCCTGTGCTTTCTTTAACAACAACAAAAATCCAAGTATTCTCCATTTTCATAATAAGGCAAGAGCATTATGTGATAATCACTGTGTGGGATTAGGTTTTGCCAGTGTGAAAGCAACTGTGAACGAGATACAACCGAACACGCAGACAGAGTAGAAATATGATGATTGAGATCATGAGAGAAATGACGTAAGCAGCCTCTTATAAAATCAACTTTGGCACGAATCACATTGTGTTGTTTAAAAAAAAAAAAAAATAATAATATAGATATATTTTGAGGCGATTATGCAGGATTAGGTCGGATAATGTGGGAAGGTTGCATAGGAGGAAATACGCAACCGGACTACAAGTGAATGCACTCCAGTATGCATTAACACACTATAATGATTCCATTACTTGACTATAGTACTTTACCGGTAGTAACAAAGAACAGCAAAACACAAGCATGCCAATAATTTCCTTTGACCTGCAAACCCAACGGAATCGAATACGATTAACGTTGGCTGAGATAATGCAGAACAAATATGTATTGTTACTTCACAGAGCAGTGAGCATAGTTACCCATTCCTGGTTTTGGACAAGGCACCAAAGGGACTATTAATAATCTTCGTATATGTGAAATGAAAATATCCGTATTTCCGGGTTACGTCGCCAAGCCCGCCTCTTAAAGTAAACCAACCAATTGTATAGCGATTTAAACCCCTCTGTTCGCATTGATCCAATAAAATCGCGTAGCGCCAACACAGCGGCAAACTGCAGGTCTGGAGGACAAGCTAAACCCAACCCCGCATAAATCCGTTGTAGTAACGATCCCTAGCGACCAACGTTGTGCAGTAAATACAGAATGTTTTACAAACCGACTGAAAGAAACTGCCTTACATGCTCTTGTTTTCCCGAGTTCATGTCTCGGTTTGTATAATAATTGGTTGCTTTCTTTTCGAAAATAATGCCGTGTGTGATAACACTGCTTGACGGCCCGAGTGGAAAATTGTGATTGTTACGTTCTGATTGGTTTAGTTTAGCTAGCTATATTGTACTGTTAGTGTGCAATGCATTTTTTAAACGAATACACCTAATGTGTACATTTACTTGATTCAAGTGGTTAAATTATATGAGCCAAAGCATGGAAGCACTGGAATCAGGAGAAATGTATGGGCGGGGGGAGAGAACTGAGACTTTAAAACTATCCAAATCTTCAAGAGACATGCAGTTTAATGTGGCAGCCAACGACAGTTCGAATGATACTGTGACAAACAATGTGAAACAGCTTCTGAGTGAGTTTAAGCGCCTTTACGAGGAGAGGTTAAGACACCTGGAGTTTGAAGCAACAGGAACCCAAGAGGAGGTATTGCGGGTAGGTAGATACGGAGCGTTTTTTTCTGTGTTACCCTGTCGTTATCAGTGAGATCAAATGAATACAAATCCGTTACTTCTTGACGTTATTAATTGCACTTTTACATTGGACGTTTTTGCGTCATAGAGGTAGCGTGGCCGAGCGGTCTAAGGCGCTGGATTTAGGCTCCAGTCTCTCTGGAGGCGTGGGTTCGAATCCCACCGCTGCCATCTTTAAATCAACTTTACAGTAATGTCTGTACAGAAATCAGCCTTATGTTTCAGTAAGTTACACTAACGCAGTCAAGTGTAAATAGGATTATAAAATAAGCAATATTTCATCAGCTGCTTAGTACAATTTGCCCTCCTTTGCATATCATTTGGGGAACTCTCAATTCAAAACCTTATTGTTTTGTTGGTTTTTGGACCAACCTGCTATTGATTTGATTAACTATAATTGGCACCTCTTTGACATGATCACACACCACTTTCAATGGAGAGTTTAAAGAATTATGTAAAATGAATAATGGAGCTTGCTCTATTGCTTTTACCAGGCTAACACTCATTATCCTCTGTAAATAGTGAACGTTGATTCACATATCACAGGTTGAACAAACTGATATAAACCTTCATGCATGGATTTTTCTGAAGTTTACACCTTACTTTGAATTAGACACAAAACATCTACTTTTACAATAACAATTGTTTGCACATTGTCTTCGTTAAATCGGAAGACTGGCCTACAGTAGTCTGTAACTTGCTCTGTTCTCCAACAATGGCAATTTATCAAGATCGGACTCTCAAATCTGTAATCTTAGTTTCCCCTGCCTTCTATGCGATGATGTATTTGGAAGCCACACATAGAGGCTGAGTGAAAGGCCTTCCTCCTCTCATTTACCATCCATCCGATATAAATACAGGAGCATCCTGTGCACCAGAAGTGGGGCCATTGGAGGATGACCTCTGTTCGAGTTAGACAAATGACAGGAGGAAGCTTAGGGTGCTTTCATGAAGCCGCAGGACTTGTAACAGGTGGCAAATTACATTAGATGTCCATCTGAGCAGCAGAAATCAGGAACACAGATCCACAGTTGTATTAAAGAAAAAGGGAGTCTCCTAATCATCAGGATTGTCATGTGACATCGTTTAGCCACAGAATGTTGCCTACGTGAGCCGGCTGTGCATCAAGGCAAGTGTAACAAGATTTCAAAGATGGGTTTCGGTCAACTGGCCCCAGTAGCGGACCTGCTTAACAAGGTTACGTGTTTAGAACCAGTGAGCTCCCAAGTCCTAAAAGTTGACATGGACAGTCAATCTAAAGACCTCACTCTGAAAACTAATTTCTCATGGACCTATGTCCATGAGATTGTTGTGTTGTGTAACATCTAGAATCATATTTATGCTACTAAAGCCTTACTGTCAGAGCATATAGCTATATCACTTAAAAATTACACATATGGTTTCCTTATACTCTCGGACGGTAATCAGCTATTTGCAAGACATGAACAGCCAGTTCAGTGTGCTTTAGAAGCCATTGTACAAGAGTCTGGTGAACTCCATATTAGATAGTAATTTACGAGCTATTGTTAATTCACAGCGATGCCATCAATGTATTTACCCATTTACAACAGTAACAATGTACCGTACAGTCATTGACAGAAAAAAGGTAAACATCAAGTAGTACATCTGTTTTTTTTTCCACCAAATATGCTAAACCTGCTGAATCTTAATAATACTGTTGTCAGCTAAGTGAGGGGAACTAATTAGTGAGATCAGCTGATTTAGTGTATAGCTTGGGGAAATGCATGCATAGTATTCTGAAGTTGGTAAGTAAATCTTTGGATACACTCTCATTTTCTAAACACAGATAGATGTGCTTCTACAGTAAACGGCATATAATACAAAAATGTCCCTTAAGAACCATGCACTATTCAAGTCTGGGAAAAGAGAAAGCAAACTAGAAAGTATACAATTAGCCTATTGTATTGGGCTTGGGTCAAATAGTAGCTCTTTCTGGCCTAATGTTGTACAGTAGCCTGTGTTAATAAACGCCAGAATGTAGGCTACTGTATGCATATTATCGGACACAACGCAGCAGAAAAGATCAGAGAATAAATATTCCCATTTGCTACAGTATTTACACTGCCTTTACTTTCATAAACAGTTAACTTTGGCCTGCTTGTGACCTGCTGTTTCCTGTTTCATATCAAAGATGAAAAGGTAATCATTCGAAGCTTTATGCTGTATCAAACAGCTTAAGTAGCAATCCATTTACAAAGATGTAGCTGAGCCTATAGATGAGCAACCAGTGGCTGTAACTGTCAGAGCCAAGTATGCTAGATCCACTTTGTCAAAAAGACCCTTGATCTCCATAAGGCCAACCTGGTTAAATATAAGATACACACAAATAAACACAGCGCTAGTATCCTAATTCCTCTTTGTTACTCCTTCTGTACTGCAAAGTCTTGTCTTAACATTTGCTGAATGTATTTTTTCTCTGTCAAGTGATCATTTCAAAAAGAGATTTTGTGGTTAGTGATTTTTCAGGTTAAATTTAAAAAAGCATCATGGACTAAGTGAAAGGCATGTCATTGCAAATGTTGTGTGCCCACTGTTCAAAGCATTTGTGATGCGGAAAAAAATGGTATTCAATGCATTACAATGAAAATAGAAATACTGTACTGTATATGATATAGCCCTGGATGGTGAGAACAACCGCATTTCTCTGTGCAAAAATGCTGCTTTTATGCTATTCTTCAAACTGTTATACCAAGAGAAATACAAGCATGTCTTAAAAAGATATATTAAGACCGAAAGCATGACAGACAGTTAGTGTTCAAACTATTCAAGGTTTGTTTATCATATCACAACTTCCGGTGAGTGTTCCTGTTCAAATCTGTCTGACTTGAAAGAAGACCCTCAACACTTCATCGGCATTGCTCATGAACCCATAATCCAAGGATATTTCAACACAGACATGTTGGTTGTTCTTTTCCTGAATCACAAATAATTGCATTTGGCTCATAATAAGCCTTACTATGATCCACATTTTTTTTTATTGGCAGATGAAAGTGTGTATCCTGCAGTCTTATGTGAATGACCTGGCTGACCAGAGCCAGGCTCTGGTTCACACCATGGAGGATCTTGGGAAGGAATCCAACTACAAGGTATCAAACCTGGAGATGAAGCTACGCACATCTGACGGCATCATTGGTGTAAGTACTGTATTTACTGTATAATGTATTTAAATAGCATTTCTTCAGAGATAGAAACTCTATACTGGGAGAGTGTAAAACAGTTTGACCCTTATTCAAACAAGACAATACTGTATATGGGCTCAGTAGAAATACATAAAATTAATACATTTAGCAGAAGTGTTTAAAGCAACTTACAGTGACTGCAGTACTATTAAGGGGCAGGTATAGGTTAGTAATAATATTTAATATGTAGGCCAGGCTTGTACAACCTTTAGAGTGGGGAACCTGCAGCTAATTATTAGTTATAGTGACAAATTGAGCTAGTAGCAACACCCACTCTTTAACGGCTATAATTTTAGTTTAACCAACACACTAAAGCTCACTTTAAATATGGTAGCAGTCTCTAGCCTCAAAAGCAACAGGAATCTAAATCCAGCTCCTTACACCGCTCAGCCATGCTGCCTACTACGTATTATGGTGGATCCTAAATCTTCCAGCACATTAGACAGCTCAGCCACTACTGTAAATATTCAAATAAAAATAAAACAAAATACAGTATAAGTGCAAGTAAATCACAAATAATGTCTGTAAATGGTTAAACATAGATAGATAATGAGAAAACCAGATGAAATTATATTTCAGTGTTTTCTTTTTCATTCTACACCAGCTTGTGTGTGCTCCACTCAAGACCTGTTTGGCTTTGCAGAATTCAATCAGGGAGACTTACAATGATAATGTTGAAGAGATTAGTTGTTGAAAAATCTGTCTTTGTTTAGCCACGCATTCACCTGAAGGAGAGAATTGGTGATATACAAAAGCAATTAGGAGAAGCACAAGGCCTTGGCCTGTTTGTTTAAGCGGGTGCAGTGGTGAGAATTTTTCCTTGAGGCTCCATATTATAGATGCCACAAATTGTTCAGGTAAAGATGCTTGTAAAATAAATCGGCATTGGCCAGAGAAAGGTCTTCTATAAGTGTTTTTCATAGTTTGTGGCCCCTACCATTTCTCAAGAAGAAAACCACAAATTATGATTAATTCTTACTGGCACGGGGGTTGAACGCTGTGTGCATTAAGCCCCTGCCAAGGATTTTTAAGACTGCATAAACTCGAGGCAGTATTGCAAAGCTGCACCGCTTGAAATGGTGACCTTACGGTGTTGTTCCAATTCAACTGTGGCCACGAGGCTCTCATCATTTGTTCCTTTAGTGGGTTTTACACACAGAAAAGTAATCATGGCCTATTATAGTTCACAGCACTTACCCGCTATTATGGAGAAGGTCAGGGGGTTAGCTTTGTGTGCTTCCAATCCAAACAGGTCAAAAAGGTCACTGTAACACAAGCAAAACTTAATGTGCTTCAATAGCATAGCTTCAGCATCACATGATTACTGTATGCTTACACGAATTATCTTTTATGAGTCGTTTTCATTTGCCTCTGTAATCTGTCCATACTCCTTATGCAGCTCTACTGTATTTTTACCAGCATGTGGATAGTTTAATTAGTTATAGTTATTCATTAATTATTAGTAAATAATTATTATTCTATGCCTGTTTAATTGAAATCGCAACTCTTGAAAGATGCTCATGGTCATGCTCATGTGTCACTGTGTTGCACATTATATCATTGTACTGTAAATTAAGGCATCAATAAAGATGCCTGAGCTGCTGGAATGTAGACAAAAAGGTCCATACCACAATTGCCTGATTATGACATACATTAGGTTATACTTTACTGTACATTTAGGCTACATAACCTTGGATGCTATACTGTATCATTGCCATCGTTATCCTCATGAAATATGTTTTATGTTGAAATGAGAATGTAAACTGGAAAGTACTGGTCTGTCTTCAAAAACATATCTAAATTCCAAATGTGCACACAAGTCACCGAGCAACAACCTAATGAAAAGAAATACATTTCCCCCTGATTAAACAACACTTGCCTAGTTGTCAAGTTAGTCTTAGTGTCAGTTATAGGGACTTGTAATGGTCTTGGCAAAAGGCACTTCTCTTCCTGGGAGTCTACAAGACTGTGTCAAAAAGACAATAGCTTGTTGCTGTGACATTGACTCATGTTCTGAGTAGCTGAATCTCCATTTTGACCCATCTTAAACAATGCTCTCAATGACTGTTTATGTTTCCCACTGTTTCTTCAGGCTGTGGATCGGTAAACAAATACAAACAAATGGACTGTCTCACTCAACAGTCTGTTAGGATAGTCAGGGGACAACAGTGTCTTTTTTTTTTCTTTCTCTGATGTCTATAATGCGAAATCCAATCAAATGAAGAGCATTTAGAGCTACTTATGGACCGTTCCACCATGTAAACGATGCAATGAGCTCTGTAATAGGAGCTTGGCAAACATCTGATTGAATCGTAGTGTATGCTATTGTTGATGCCCAGTATTGTTGAACTGTAATGGACACTAAACAGAGTTTGTTTTTGTGGTCATAATATCATGAAATCTTAGGCTTATGCTCCCATTCTAGACTGTAGCAATTAGTCTGTTGTCTATTTGTCATCCACAGGCTAATACAGAATAATTATTTCTTCCCAGATACAGAACAGCCTCCAGTCAAAAACTGTTTTGCAAATGATCTGCAGCATTATTGTGACCTGCATTCAGTATCAGTTAACTGGAGACATTACCTGAAAGTTACAACAATCATTGAAAGAAATGTACAACTTATTTATCACAGCAATTGGTACAGTGTATGTATATAATTAAACCTGTTATAGTAAAACATACCCAAATAGTAAGCTACTTCAGCTGGTATACGATGAACTAAAATGCTTTTTCAGCCTAGTACTTAATTTCAGGGTTCAGCATGATGGCTATGTTGTGTTTTTGATGCTGGATTATCAGGGACAATAGTTATATGGCTCGACCATAAACATCTGACAACACATGGGTGGACGTGATTTCAGGCTTT
Organism: Aphredoderus sayanus; assembly: GCA_027564795.1. NCBI lineage: Eukaryota > Metazoa > Chordata > Actinopteri > Percopsiformes > Aphredoderidae > Aphredoderus > Aphredoderus sayanus. The sequence goes on from JAODUG010000013.1 coordinate 1,391,431, forward strand.
CAAGAGAGTATACTGTACAGTAGTTTATAGCATAGTCTCTCATATTCATTCATTAAGAAATCCTTGATGTTGTTTGGCACCATGACAATGCTTTATGTAAGTCTTTGGTTGGAAAGAAGCTTATGTCCCAGTTTATGAACCAGTTTCAGACAGCAACCTCTGCTAAATATCTTTTAATGCACACATTTCTACTAGACCTGCAGTTTGTTTAGGCAGAAAGCTAAGTCTACATGTTAATCACCAAACAAACAAATCATCATTACTTGTTTTGCTGTTTAATGTCAGTTGTGGTAAAGATAATTTTTGAGATATGGCCTCCTACTGCTGACTGAGAGTTAATGAATCACTGCTATATTGCTTTTGGGAAACAGTCTAGGTTTTAAAGTTGTACCTGATTATTTCCTGCAAAATTCCTTTGGTTACAAGGTTCAAGATCAATCTTGATCCAGGTTCTCTTTGCATAGCACGCTCAAAGTGCAGGCCCAGTTACATATTAATGTAATATCCCTGAATGATATTGTTGGAATTTTACAGTAAATTCAGATCTCCAAAGATGTCATTCTTAGAGATTTTTTTGCATTTTAAACAAATGTTCAAATGGAACATGACCTGGTCTGTCCTTTCGATGGCTATGTAGACCAAGGAGTTTTGAGGAAGCGATGCGATTTCCTGAGTAAAAATGTCAATGTCCCATGTACCACATCAAATTACCTCCATGAATACCTCATCAAATCTTTAAATTTGATAAGGCAATAGGTTAGTGGTCAGGGTCTCCAACTCTCAGGCGACATGTCCTGTGCTTCTATGATCCAGTGTCTTTGAGTGAGATGTCTTCCTTACCTGCTCCTCAGTACTTTGGAATCATTTTCTGACAGTAACGTTTTGGTTTCTATGCCTTAAATTTACTGTAGACTGTAGTGCCTCTACATAAAATTGGTTAAACACAAGCAATGTAAGTAGCCATTCTCGTCTGGCATTGGTTTTATTTGTCTCATTGTTTTCTGCAGGAGTTGAGCCAACATAGGAAGAAGCTGGAACAGAGTGTGAGCTTCTTGCGTTTGGAGAACTCCAACCTGAAGTCAGAGGTGAACTCCCTCATCCAGAGAACTGGACATGCACGCAGCCTGGGTGTGAGTCTTCTCCTCTTTTTTTTTATATACTGTATATATATATATATATATATATATATATATTTTTTTTTTTTTTTGCATTTTCTGTTTGTTTTGCATGTGTTTGTGTGCACTGTCTAATGTGGTATGCCTTTTGTGTTTTGTGATTTTCTTGGCATTTGCATGTACACAGTGTTTTGCATGGCCTTATTCGTGTCTGTGTTTTGTCTATTTGTGTGTGTTTTTAAATGTGTGGGGATGCTGTGTATATTTTCCTATGTGACGTCTAAGCATATGCTGTGGATAATTGTTAATGTGTCTGTGCGTGTGAGTTTGATTCCTAAGGCTTGGCCCCATTGGCCGGTGGGGCAGTTTAGGGCTCTGCGGAGCCCTGGCAGGGAAGAGGGTGGTGGGGTGGAGATCAGAACAGATCAGTGGGGATCAATGGAGATCTCCAACTCTCTCTTTGATCCACTCATCCTGTCTGTTCATCATTCCCACACTCCTCTCAAATCATTACCATGCCGACTAAAGTCAAAGCACCCTCATTCCCAAGAAACTCCTTTCACGATGAAGACATGCAGTTTTCAAACTACACCATCCGTAATCATATTATAATCTAATTTCCCATGTTTCCTCGTGAAGCATACAGGGGTTAAATAAATAACCGTTTCTATTATTTCAACTGGAAAACATTAAGAACACATCAAGAGACATTTGTCACTTATAAATCACCTAATCACTATGTTTAGGGAGAAGTTTGAAAAATATATTTGTCAGTTTGATTAGAGCAAGATTAGTAATGCTAATGTACACAGATGTAAAGGATTTGTTGCAAACCTGCTGACCCCAGATCTGCACCGTTGTAGTCAGTAGTGGGTACATTGCTTCAGTATAAATGAGTGGCTTCACTCCTCTTACTTCTCCTCTCATCTTTCAAAAGTGTGACCTTTATATTGTCTTTCTATCACACATATACACACACACACACAGTATGTTTGTGTAGAGCATTTGAGAGAGAGAGAGAGAGAGAGAGAGAGAGAGAGAGAGAGAGAGAGAGAGAGAGAGAGAGAGAGAGAGAGAG
>JAODUG010000013.1:1395989-1406760 GCA_027564795.1 Aphredoderus sayanus
AGAGAGAGAGAGTGAGAGAGAGAGAGAGAGAGAGAGAGAGAGAGAGAGAGAGAGAGAGAGAGAGAGAGAGAGAGAGCTTATTCATGTACTTAGGGGATTGCATGGGTAATGAATTGACTGGCTGTTTAGGCATACATAACATTGCCTACTACTCACCTTAATAATGTAAGCAGGTCATAACTCCTGCTAACCCAAGGGTATGTAAGGCACAACCACACACACAGACACACACACACACACACACATATGTATATATGCGCACCCTATATTAGCCACTGACCTCCGCGTCTAGGTCATCTCATTGTCGTATTGCAGCTGTGGTGAGAGTATGTTTTATAATGGGGCAGAAAATCCAATGTGTGTTTGTGTGTGCATGCACATCTTTCGAAATGTTTGTGGTCTGCTAAGTTTGCGATTTTGCATTTAAGTGTGTGTTAAGATAGCATGGATAATGTTAATATTTAGATGTTACGCTTAAAAGACATGTAGGCTATTCGACAAATACAGTAGATAAAATATAGCTAACATATGATTCAACTTTATTTCTAATGAACACAGACATTTGGACAGTTGGAATTAGTTGAGGGTAAATTACAGTAAGATTATGAAGGCATCTAGTGGTAATGGTTCTGTTGTGTAATGGCCTGGCAGTGGGACACTAAGTGGTAATGTTAGAAGGGAGCATGAAAAGCCGGCTGTCCATTAGGCAGACATGAAGGGAATTCATCTTGCACTGAAGAATTACCTGCACAACACTGGACAGAACTCATTTCACTCTCACTCCTCACGTCTGTCTTTTGTGTGTGTGTGTGTGTGTGTGCCATCGCTTCACACTGTTGAACACATAGGAATAATGTAAAAAACACATGCATTTTAAAACACACACACACACACACAGGGCTATGTGTTGACCTGTGAGTCATTACTGTCAGCATTGATTTCCTTTTCCCAGAGTGACCCCTGTCACCACGGCGATAGAGTGCGCCCAGGACGATATTTCAGCAGCACTGCCAGCTCCCTGTATTTCTCTCCTCCTCTCTTTCTGTCTCTTTCTCTCCCTCTCTCTGTCCCTCTCTTTGGGTATCTATCTCTGTCACTCTGTATCCCTTGTCACGTTTTCCTCTCTCTCTTCCATTTCGCTCTCTGTCTTTGCGTCCCCTTTCTCTCACAAGACAAAACCATAGAGACAGGGACAGAGAAACAGACACAACGAGGCACATGGAGAGAGGGAGGTGGGGACACAGAGGCATTGAGACAGACCAAGGAGTCCAACGTTTCAATGAACTAAACAGTCACAATGCACTGGCTTCTCATTTGCACACAAGTACTTCTTTCAAATATAAAGTTTTTTATTAATTCAATGATGCCAGATCTCAATGTTCAATCATTAACAAAATAATATGTTTGTGATTTCCACTGTGCTACAGTATTTTGGTAATGTCAGCTATAGCTAATTTGAGTGATGTGTAGTTGCTTCGTCTTGTTGAATCTTTCACAAATGTATTTTTTAGGTGTCCGGGTTGGAGCAGACGACACTGTCCCTGCAGGACACTGACAGCACACGCACGTATGTACAGGATAACACTGCTTAACTAAACAATCACACTGAAGGCCAGTGCTTCTCAACCTTTTCCTAATTGTATGGTTCCAAAACGTTAAATGCTTGTGACTGTCATAGTTATAATAATACTGTACAAAATAGATTAAAACGATTTAGTTATTTATTATAAATTATTCCAATATTATTATATAAATAAGTAAAATAAATAACATTTTAAGAAAGTACGAACTACACTACAAACTACTTTTTAAAAACTTTATGAACACAACCATTCACGCACACACACACACACACATACACATTGGTGCGAGGTAACAGATTTGGCCTGAGGGACTGTGTCTCTGGAGATATCCAACTCTTTAGGGAGTCACAGCAACACCACTGTCCCCATGGCAATATGCAAATCCCTGTATGATATTTCCCACCATGCATTGCTTCAAGGCCCTAAAGACTCATGCTGTCTTTCCTTCACCCCTCTCTGAAAATATGGATTTTTATTTTATACATTTGGACAAAATTGATGAAAGAGGCTTTTTATGAAAAATCTGAATATTTATGGTTTTACATATGTGCCTATTGCCTTTGTCAGGCACACACACATTCACTAGACCAGGTAATCACTCCTATGCTTAAGTATATGTTTATTCTTTACATTGTACTTTAAAAAACCCTTGTCAGGATAAACATTCAGATACCTTGATAACTGTTACGGTGAGTATACGAGGAGGACCCAAACACACAACAACCAGGTAGGATAACAGGAATTGTATGAGCAATAAACGTCTCTATAACAGACAGGCAGGGCACGCAATGACAGGAAAGAATGATCCGACAAAGACAAACACACACAAGGGCTTAAATACACGAACACAAGACAAACCATTGGACAGAGACAACAAGGGACAGGTGAGAACGATATCCAATAAAGAGGCAGGGGGAAGCACAGACAACATGGACTGGGGAAAAGGAACACAAGGAAAACACGGACTGGAACAGGATCTACACTGGGGCGGACAGCAGAAAAACAGAGAAGGCAGACGTAACAGATTACATACCCCTCTCTAGGTTATTCATGGCACTGGTGAGTTAGGATGTAATCCTGACCACTAAATAAGCATTCAAATGTAAAGTTTTGCAATTATTTCAATGATGATGAATGAAGTTTAACTAAACTTTCATTCATTAGAAACATAATTTGTAATATAGAATTATGAACTATTAAACCAATTTAATTTGAATCATTAAGAAAGCATCCATTGGATTGGTGGTGCATTCAGTTAAACTCAATATAGCTAATACATAGTTTTTTGACTTAAGAACTAGTATGATATCTCCAAGTTCATCATGCTGCAGAACTGGTTGAACTGGAGTTCCTCTGTGGCTCCTGTGAGGAGCTGAAAGCCCTGATGGATCCTCTGTCACAGCAGTGCTGTCAGGCGGTGCTGAAGTTTGCTTTAAATCGCAGCACAGACGATAATAACAACAAAAAATAAAATAAATGGAATGACTAAATCAGGTCTCATGGAACTAAATGACAGGCAGGTTGAAACAGCGGGTGAGTGTGTGAGTGGGTTTCTTGCCACCAGCGTCAACATTAAACATATCAGATGGAAACCAGCCTCCAGGGTGGCATCACACTGCCAGGTGTGTGTGTGTGTGTGTGTGTGTGTGTGCGTGTGTGTGTGTGTGTTTGTGTGTGTAAGTGTGAGTATACACCATTTCAGAGAAATTGTAGATAAACAAAAAGCAGAGAAAATGGGAAAGTGGATAAAAGAAGGAGTCTTCACCATAGACATGTGCACGTGCGCATACAGTACTGCACACACACACACACACGCACACCCACACACACACACACACACACACACTCACACATACACTGCTCTATCAATGTATTGATGTGTGAGTGGGTGTCAGGGTTTGTATTTCCGTTTTTCCATTCAGTTATTTCATTATTTTCTCACAGTACAATCTCCTGCAGAGTTTTTATGCTTAGCTTAACTCCATTGCTGTTTTACTGTTGCCAGTTTGTTCCGAGGGGAAGCCTTGACAGATGGGACATCCTGTTTATAATTTAAGAAGGTCTAACTTATCTCAGTGTATTCATGAACCTTGATGATGTTTCAGGAAGTGAACGTGGTTTTAATTTTAGAAAGGGTTAGGTGGCTCATTAGTGTTCTGCAGGTTTCATTGGGGCTTATGGTTACTGTCACCCCACACGAACATATGCACGCGCACACACACGCGTGCACACACACGCACACACAAAAAACACTGCCTACAAGATACCTTCTCGTATCATAGTCTCCTCATTCCTTGCTATGACACTTTTTACTCTGTTGTCTCTCTCTCTCTCTCTCTCTCTCTCTCTTTCTCTCTCTTTCTCTCTATATCTCTCTCTCTCTCTCTGGAACCCAGGAGAGGGGAAGGATACGTCTCTTTTTCACCATATTGACTTTCCCTGGTTGGGCTGCTCTCCTCTTATTAGGCCAAGCTAACTGATCAATACGCTGGGCTGGTGGGCTGCAGCCACACACACACACACACACACACACACACACACGCACTATGGGTCACGCCCCCACCAGGTGCCATGCTCATTAACAAATGTACACACACATGCACACACACACACACGCATACAGTACACACATACACACTCACAAACCTGATGGATGCCTCCGACAATTCTACATTGCACACAGACGTTTTTATATTTCACACTTAGATGGAGTAGTAATGGGCTCTTATGATGAGCATTCGTTTAACTTGAAAGAATCAGTTTATTTTCCCAACACAAATAAAAAGATTATGCTTACCATCATTAGCTATGTGAATCAATACCTAGATCATTGGAGGAAGAATAGCTTTAGATTTGTTCTCCACTCCTCCCCTCTGCTCTGCTCCGCTCTCCTCCCCAAACCCTCCCCTCCTCTCTCCTCTACCTTCTCCTCCTCTCCTCTCCTCTCCTCTCCTCTTACCCCCTCTCCTCCCCTCCCCTGCTGTTTGTGTGTGTGTCTGAGTTGTGACATCTGCAGCACTGACATGGATAAGCAGCTGCCAGAGAGAAAGCAAGAAGAGAGCGAGAGGAAGCAAGAAGAGAGAGAGAGAGAGAGAGACAGAGGGAGAGAGAGAGAGAGAGAGAGAAGACAGAGGGAGGTGGGGGGATGGTAGATGGATGGAGCAGGAGGAGGGAGGGGAATGTGGGCTGGCGCACAGTAAGAGAGGGGAGCTGATAACACAGCAGCAGTTGGGTGTATGTCAGACAGACCTGTGTGTGTGTGTGTGGGTGTGTTGGTGCACTTGTGTGTCGGGGTGCCAGGCGGTGCCATGTGGCAGCTTGTCAGGGCTCCCCTCATTAACAGGGAGGTTAATTGCTGTGGCAGCTCCCAGCTTGTGTCAGACATCACCCTGGGGACTCAGACTACAGACAATATACACACGGAAGGTGTGCGTGCGTGTGTGTTTGTGTGTGCTTGCGTGCGCGTGTGTGTGCATGTCTGTGTGCATGCGTGTGTGTGTGTATGTGTTTGCATGTGCATGCGTGTGTGTGTGTGTGTGTGTGTGTGGCACTACGCGACCCCAATGATCTCCTCTTGACTTTCAAATGGTTAACAAGAACCTGCTGTATATTAGCTATGGCACATATGTGTGTGTGTGTGCCAGGACACATACATGTTTATATTATTCTTATGAATTATGCCTTGCTGCTGTAATGATGTAGAAAGAATTGGGTTTACAGAACCAATGTCTATAGCCTCAGGCCCAAACACACGTACGCACACGCACACGCACACACACACACACACACATGCATGCATGCACACGGGGACAAGGCGTGGGGTGGCAATTTGCATGTTATTACTGCATATTCATGACTAATTTTGTTAGCCTTGCCTAATAGGCCTGAGTGACAGCTTGAGAAATCGAGAGCCTGCTGTAATAACACACACACAACCACACACACACACACACAGAAGCATACACACGCACATACACACACGCATACACACGCACACACACACGCACACACACACACACACACACACACACTCACACACGGTGACACTCGCTCTCGGTTCTCCTCTCTGTCCTCACAGTGATCATCAGCACACTTATGGTTCTGAATACAGATTTCCAGCTCATCTATCTGTGTGACATCATGTCATATATTAGGCCCTATTGCTGTATTGTATACATTGTATGCAGCTCCATTTGTTACGCACATAATCGCAATTATACACATACATGTACACAAATCCCAGGCATGGATGGGTGTAATCTAGCCTTTTACAGCATTTCAGACCTGTTGCAGAATATACTGTATGTCTGTTGCATGGAAATCTACTAATGGATATACATGTGGTATACATTATGCACATATTGTCTTAGTGTGGACATATGTGTATACCTACTGTAATCTGTGTCTCTGCATGTGTTTAGTGTATGCTATCAAAGACTTCACAAATGAGACAGAATGGACTTCCTTATCTTAGTTAGGGAAGGCATCACTGTGTCTGCTATCCCTCCAAACACACAGACAGACATGCACACGCACGCACACGCACACACACACACACACACACACACACACACACACACCACAGACAATCTAGCAGTGACAGCCACCACCCCACTGGGCAGGTGAATATAGGGGTGAAATTGGCCGCAGTTCTTTCTTTTGAAAACCTTCAGCCTCAACCTGTTCCCATTTCTGCCTTTTTGTTACTGCAAAATAAGCAAAAAAATGTGGGGAGATTTACACATTTCTTCACCAAATTGACAGATCAAATATGTTGGAAATTGTTGATAATTTTCACCATGAAAAAGATTATTAAATAGGGCCTTGAAAAATATAATGAAGAAAATCACTTTATAAAGGAGAATAAACGCACCATCGTCTGAAAAACTTGTAGACAAATTGGTCCTTGAATTATTCTTTTTTATGCGCGTCTTTTGGTGTAAGGCTGTCTTCCTTGTTAAACCTGTGGTGTGTGAGGCCATTATTGCATGTTCTGTGCTTTCTTTTATGTATGTGATAACTGAAGGTCAAATAATATTACGTTATTGATTATAGCATAATTTTAATTACAACACACAATTGTTCACATATATAACTAATAAAAAGTCAGTTTCCCTGAAAATAGGCATGTGCAATCTGTGAGTTGATCATATTTAATATGTAGATTACGATTGCTGTTTTGTAGAGCGGGACGGAGAGGCAGCATACATGTTTTCCATTGCAGGTGTGTGACAGCTGTCACTAGTGACTCAAAAATATGTCTAGGCAGAGTTAACGTATTATCACCACTAGGAAACACACATGCACACCCACACACACCCAAAACACAGTCAGACACACTCGTTATATGTGAAACCTTGAATATCAGCTAGAGTTGCTGTCACCTACTGTAGCACGGACTGCACCAATATTATCTGCTTTCAAAAATTCAAATAGCATTTCAAATTGGAGGTTTTACACATTTAGCAAATTGCATGCTGTACACACATTGCTATAGTTTTGGCGGTTGTTTTTTTACTAAGGGACATTTTAATTTAAATTCACGATACCATACAAATTACCTTTAGCACATACAGTTTATTTAAAGTTAGTGTAATGTAATTATTCAGCTAAAACTAAATTAGTTACTACCTTACGCAATCACACATCTATTTAGTTAATGTAATGATTTAATAAACTTAATAAAATCTAATTGACATTTTTTTAGTTTGTCTTATACCTTTTCTGTGTCAACAAATATTAAAATTATACTGTATATTAGCATTATTTGAATCAGCAAAACCTATAGGCTTATATTTATATTGTTGTTATTACACTAATACTGCACATGCAAGTACTGTACATACCAATTTACAGATCTGGTTTACATTGGAATATGTGTTGTCTATCAATTTTTTATGTCTCTGCTGTAGTCCTGGTTATGAAGTTCAGCTCAGGACAGAGATAAAAGACCTTCAAACCTGCCTGAGAACTAAGGATCTGATCATCTCTGGTCTGGAGCGAGAGCTTATCAGGAACAAACAACAAAAGAAAGAGGTAATACTAAAGATGTTATCCTAAGATATTTAGCTGTCTTAAAGTAAAAGAAGATTCTAAACTAAATAATTAACTTCCATGATTTGTTAAGGTGAACACCTTTCTCCCAAAGCTATGATCCTAAAAAGTCTAAAGATGACCTATAAAGAATGGGAACATCATAGAATAATAATAAAGCATATTAATTACAATTCATATTTTGGGGTGACTAAAATTAAAATACCAATGGAGCTAGAAAAAGTAAAAGCTATAATAATTACTTATTATTATAATTTAATACTTACGGATTTTCAGTGATAGCCTTTTGCAAACATTACTTTAATATTTCTTCACCTGCTTAACAGACTATACACCACTTGCCAATATTTAAATCTAAGATATATATTGGCCACATATGACCAGAGGTTCTGTTGGTAGTCAACAAAATGTGGGGTGAAGTGAAAGATTGCATTTGTTTTCTGCTGGGCTGTGCGGTAGACATGAGTAGATTGCTAGCATATTACTCTCATACACTAGAGAGTGTATAGATGAGTGTGACAGGTTAGATGGGATGCAAGGAAGGTATAAGTATGAGTTATGGGGCGGGCGGGGGAGTTAAACCCCTGACCCTCTGAAAACCCTTATAGGCAGCTGTGTCATTGAAATGTCTTTCCATGAGTTTTAATCTTATGTCAGTCTAAAACAATAAAAAACATGACATTTTGCACTGGAAAAATATAATTCCTAAAACGTAGTTTCAGTTTACTGTTGTTAATTTTTTTTCTCCCTGATGAAAGGGAAAATATGACCTTGACATGTGACCTTGACCAGTATTATTTTTTATGCATTCTAGTTAGTTGGAGATTGAGCAATCTCAGCATGTGTGGGTTTAATTAAGTTCACTTATTTAACACAAACCTTGAAACACAGGCAAAATGTAACATATCAATTAAAATAACCTCACACTATTAGCAGTTTTGTACACACAATTGTACACATACTTTTGAGACTGAGATTACACAGCACTGCATGTGTGATTGGTTGGAGGCATCAGATGTATGGTTTGTGAATAATAAATAAATATATATATTATTTTTTACGATATTGTTTTGGCAGTGCTGCTAGCAGCTCTCCATGTGGAGCCAGCTTTAACAGGAAACCGGGGCGTGTGTGATGAATTACCAACATATCTCAGAGCCCCGGGTAACAAACATGGCGTCGCTGGCCGGGATTAAAACAGAGCTTTTTTATGGCCTTCCCACACCTCCTTACAGGGTGTCACTAAATTATACCCACTGCTGTTTTACTGTCTTCTGTGGCTTGGTTAAGACACACATGTACAGTGTACACACACAGGCACACACACAAACACGCAGGCACACAAATATGCACATACACATAATCACCCACGCTGTTTTTGAGCGTACACGCATGTGTGCTTGTGGTATGCTCAGCTGTTTATGTGTGGGTTTGTGAGGTGCCTCATTTGACTGCTACTAATTTGTGGTTTGTGTAATTACAATTGTTTAAATAAACAAGTGCACTTGGTGGTGATTATTCTGTGAATCATATATTGACACAGATATGTAGTCAATCTCAACACTCATCATCAAAATGAAAGGAAATGAATTGCAAATGCAATGTCTTAGTAGGGCTGCAACCATCAGTTATTTTTTTGATTTATGCGATTACTTTACTAGACAATAAAATGCAGTAAAATACGGTAATATGGCACAACTTTTTGGTAATGTTAAATTGTCATAGCTTGTGTTGAGACATCAAGCAAGTAATGATTTTGTTAGTGGGAAGATAGCAAGATATGAGCAGACTTGGGAGATAGGGCATGAGAATTGTTCCTACAGTAGGAGAGATACGGAGGGAAAGAGAGAAAGTGAGAACATAATGAAAGTAGAGTCAGACAAATATAACAGTGGACTTTCGTACTGCATTGTGTAGATACAATATAAAATAGAAATTCTTTTTTAACAAATGGTTACTGCAATTCATTGTGTATTAGGGAAAGGAACATAATAGTCTTTGTTATTTGGAAAGCACTTTATTAACAGTTTTTAGAAAGGTGCCAGGGTTTTGTTGTTACTCACAACACTTAGCTTCAGGAAACAATTGTTTGTGTTCTCAAATACTACAGGTATCCTTGGTTATAATAATAATACTGTTACGGGTTAATGCAAGTTCACTGATTTTAGTGATTTTTTATTAAGATAGAATTTAGTTTTTCATACTCAGCGATGTAATACCTGGACTATATCTCCAACACTGTAAATTAGGTATTTCTCAATTTAACATGTGCTATTACTTATGTGCAGTATTGCCACACAGACTGCCATGTTTACCGGCGCCATCAATAATAAATCCCCCAAACTTTCTTTGTACATTGTGCTCTATTTTGTGTCCCTTGTCCAGTGCTACAATGGAGTGAAATATGTTTAAGTTGGAACACTGTCTAATAAATTATTTGATGAACATTTATTTTTGTACTACTGTAATCCAGCTTCATGCCACAACAAGAAGTCCACAATTTGGCATTTCTTGACATTCATTTGTAATTGTTGTCACTGTGTCAGTACCTATTTTAAGGATTTGGCTTATGAAATAGTGACACTTCAGGTGACAGTGAGTTCAAGCCCAAACAACAACAATCACGTCACCTCTTCACCAACAAAGTCTGTGACTCCATGTTTGATTTGCTGCTGTGGGTGTCAGGCAGCCGAGGGCCGGGAGCACATGCAGAGACAGCTGTCCCTTCTCCAGCGCGTCCAGGAGGACAGTGTAGCGCAGAAGGACGAGCTAGAGGCGCGCGTCCATCAGCTCCAGCAAGAGGGGGCAGACACACACATCCAGGTCAGAGACTCGGGTGTTCCTTCTTGTCTACATGGATATTGTTCTTCTATTTTTTTTTGTTGTTTTTTTTAAATCCTTCTGTTGCGGTGCTAGCGCTCTTCCTCTGCCTCACAACAGTCCTCCTGTCGTCTTTCCATGATGAATAGTCCCAAGTGATTGGCCTTTGCATATTTACCTCTTCTCATGCTGCAATCCAGAATGAAGCCCGGCGCACACACAACCACAGTTAGGAGAAAAACAACAAAACATGTCACCTTAATTCAGACCTCAGCCACAGCCGACCCCCCCCGCCCCCCCCCCCCCCCCACCCC
>JAODUG010000013.1:1411005-1421005 GCA_027564795.1 Aphredoderus sayanus
ATATATATATATATATATATATATATATATATATATATACAGTATACGGTATTTATTTGTGTGTGTGACTGTGAGTGTCTGTTTTTTCACGTCCATTCACCAGTTTCCACACATAGATACAGTGTGTGTGTATTTGCACTACTATTACGGTAGTTTAAACTGAGTGTATATTTGTTCAGACTGTGTCCGCCAGCCAGCTCCATTAGTTTATGTCCTTGGAAATCCAAGCTGGCTTCAAGTTTTCTCCGTTTATTTAAAGCCTTCAGCCGGCGTTCCCCTCTTAATAGTGAGCCATGTTTCCTCTCGTTTAGCTTTGCCACTCATTATCCAGGCCATGTGGGAGAGACAGTGTTTAGAGAGAGAGACAGAGAGAGAGAGAGAGAGAGAGAGAGAGAGAGAGAGAGAGAGAGAGAGAGAGAACTGAAAGCAAGTGAATGCAGCTTTGAATTTGACCACAGCTTCCAATGAATGCCGAGGAGTAAAGGAGGAGCAAACAGGAAGACATGCAGACAAGAACTACTGTACTTTGTTGTGTACAGTATAGAGAGTGTGTGTGTTTGTGTGTGTGTGTGTGTGTGTGTGTGTGTGTTTGTGTGTGTGTGTGTGTATGTGTAGGGAGAGAGGTAGAGAGCTCACTCAAAATGCATGTCTTAACAGGAAGTCCTGCAAGCCACCAAGGTCAACTAATGCACTGTATTTATTTAGTATGTTATATCGCCCTTTGAGGAGTCATATGTAATATTTAGCTGTGCAGTTTATGTCTTAAATGTGTAGATTAGATTTAGCTCTGCCAGAGTAAATCTGTGTCTATCTGTTGATTTTTCTGTCACTCTATTGGCCTGTCTCTGTCTTTCTAGGTTTAGGGTTACAGTTGTGTTTACACTCTAACAGAGAACCTTAAAGTTCCCATACCACTGCAAAGCTAATGCCGTTCTGTTAATTTCTTGTTTCACTTTGAGCAACATTTGCATTAGGTCACTGCACCTTCTTCTAACACACTAATGGAGTCCAGTATAGTATGCTAAATCTCGAGGCTTAGCATCTGAATTTAGCACTTTTGTAATGTGAGGACTTTACATGGGATGCTAGTAGGCAAACTACAGATCTTTTGGATGGAGGTGAGATGCTAATATTAGCTCAGATCAGCTGAGTCATCTCTCTGTGTCCTTGGCTTATTAACTGATTTAAAACGGATTAGATTGGGTTTACACAATCACACATTAAGTGTGCTCACGCACACACACACACACACACACACACACACACACATATACACGCATACACATACAGACGCGCACGCACAATTTGAATATCAAAATGGAATTGCCTGACCAGTGAAAACTAGATTAATTTAAATTGCTAGCATCAAAGTGTATAAGAGAACAGATGACGGTGCATATTTTTAATGCACCTTACAGCATTTAAAGCCATTTATGACATTAACTAAAGCTCATGTTATGCAAACACATTTTGTAAGTCAAAGCCACTTACGTTAAACATACTTGATGTTTTTTTGGTTTTAATTTACCTTCAGTCAAACAGTAAGTTAGTAAGTATTGATTGAATTCAAATGTATTTAAATATATTTATTCTGAATGTGGACTTTAAATCTGTAATTTATTTAGAAACTACATTGCAGTTTTTTTAAATGGGGTTATATTGCTAGAAAATAGACTACAAAACTAAACAATAGATATGTGATAACATGGAGATTCATCATGCAATTCTCAGGCTAGTAAATAAACAGCATATGTGTACTATAAATAGATCAGAGTAGAGGAGAATTTGGACATATATATTTGGACATATATATATTGGCAGACTCAGTTTCGTACCTACAGTATGCAGTGTTTTGCAAACCTGCATATATATTAAACAGCTGTTGGGTTATGTGTCTGCTACCCTGAAAATGCCAACTTTCCACCTCGAAAGTGTCCAGAAAATGTCCAGAAATTGTGACGTTAGTCACATTTCTTGACGTTGTGTCAGTGCAGTTTGGTGTAAGTCTGTCTTAAAAATATCAGAGTTTTCTTATTTTTATTTTATTTTGAAAACTACAGTATTTTGTGTGGTGTCAATGAAGTGGTTGATGTGTAGGCCTGGATTTGAGCCTGCTGTGATCCCTTTTACCAGGTCTAAACACAGTGCTAATGTAGTTAACAATACAAAGCTATTTAGTTTATTGTCATAAAGAAGAATAGCAATTCCATTGTGTTTTGTACTCAGAATGTACAGTACACTATATAATAATAAAGCTTTGTATACACATGCCTGCATGTTTCCACTGCTGTACGCGTACAGTACTGTATGTGTGACACAGTTTCGCCTCAACACGTTAATTCCTCTCCTGTCCTTTTGTTGTCAAGCATCTGCCAGCAGTGTCTGCAGCAGAGAGACAAAGACGTATTGGTGTTAATGAAAAGCCCTCCTAAACTCTCCTCTCTGCATGAATGTTTAAACACCACTTGTCATAACATTCATTCGCTCACACGTGACAGCTAGCATCTGCAGCTGCCTTGCTCACCCTCAATATTTCATCACGCCGTCTCCACTAACCCTGCACCGGCGCAACTGCTGGCTGTTAGCGGGCTGACTTACAGCTACTCAAAACAGGCCTCGCTCACGCTGTCTCTCAGTGTGGGTTATGCATAATGGATTTGGTGACACTGTAGGACTCATAATGGCACAATTAGTCAGTCTTAAATCTGAAAGAATGGAGAATGGGAGAACGAATGCTTATTATACGGAGAGAGAGTAGCAGGCAAGCAAACAAAAGAAAAGCAAAAGTATAAAATGAGGTGATGATTTGATGGCAGAGAGCAGGACAGTAGAACGAGTACGGCAAATAAAGCAAGCAAGGAAGAAATTCAGATATGGTTCTACTTAGGAGCCCCACTCCTTGTCAGGTCATCAGTTGTGACCTTGTGCAGTTTTGACTGAAGTGGTTCACCATGGTAACCGTTGGTCGGCAGCCCTGGGACCCCCACCCCCCACCATCCCTCCACGTGCCACGCAGCCCCCTCACAGCCTCTCCTCCAATTTGATTGAATGCACAATTGAAATGTCATGCTTCAGCGGAACAAGCATGCACGCACATACACACACATGCTCCCGCTCGTTGCCGCAGCTGCAGGAAAGCTTGGGGCACGTACAACAGTGGTGGAGTCAGAATGGAGGAAAGTCAACAAAAACACCAAACCATTGTGCCCGCAGAAGGACTGTGGGAGGATTTTGCAGTGTAATGATGTTATTTAATAATTTGTGTGTCATATAATGTAGATTTATTATTATTGTAAAAAAAATTTGTGAAGTTTACCAGTTGTTTGTTAATATTATCTTGGCCAGTGTTTGCTAGTACTGTCACTACATGTGTCCCTTACGTCATGGTGGTATTTCTAATATATTAGGAGAAAATAGTGTATTTTTAGAGTGCCTGCTTATGTTGGTGTGTGTTGGTGCGTGCGCGTCTCAATACAGTGTTTGTGTCGTGGAGTAGACAGAACCAGGCGCAGAGCATCAAAGCGGAGAGGCGTGTCACAGACGCCGAAATCAAAATCAAATGAATATTAATGCGGAACCAATTACCTCAGGGAAATGTTGTCTGTAGGTTGGCTTTTGCTAACGCGTGCCTCTCACCTTTAGCAAAGTGGAAGCAGCGGGGGGGAAAGCCTAGAGGGCGGACGGGCCTGATGTATTCGGTTTTTCCCCTAACAAGCTTGTCTACCCCTGCTGAAATAGAATTGTCCAGCATGAGCCCCTGCACCCCGTCCCCCCCCCCGTCCCCCCACACAAACACACACACTTTCACCTGGATGCAAACTGAACATATGTTTTTTTATCTTCTTTATTCTCTTTCTTTCTTTATTATTTTATAAATGAATTATGCAGAGAAAATATGATGCAATCCCTCAACAGTGCCTTTGGCTAAGTGGGGGCGAAAGCGGACGCGGTGTTTGTTTTCAGATGCGTGATGGCAGTGACAACAAACGATTAAAATGTTTTGTTACAAAAATTCTGCTTCCCTTCAAAACATGAATAAATAATGGCGCCTAATAAGCCACTGCCTTTAAAGGCTCGTCAAAGGGAGTTCTCACATTCCTTGTTCGCTGTCTGTCCTCGCCGAAGTTCCCTGTCGCTCTCATCAGCACTGCAGGGTATTACAAACAGTTCCTCTGGTGCGGCAGCACAGCGGCGGTGCAGCTTGTGTTGAGGGGTGGGGGGTTACACGGGGGGTTCCTTATTAGCAGTAACTGTGCTGGTTGTGTCTCTTTGTCTGAGCAGCTCAGCGTTGTGCGGCGGCGAACTGAGGAAGTCCCCATAGCCTCCGCCGTTCTGCATAAGTGACTGTGACGCAGTTAGAGCCGCCGACTGCTTAAAGCCCCTTCTAAATCAGTGTTAAAGCCTTGGTAATAGACCTCACTGACCAATTGATTGGCCTTCATATGTTTACAGCTCACTTTAATTGCCTCAAAAATACCATTTATCAGCCATGTGTGTCAATGCGTTTAGGCCTCTGTGTGTGTGTGTGTGTGTGTGTGTGCAAGCCTGCCTGTCCATTGACAAAAAGGCCTATTGATTTATCAGCATCAGGATTTGTCCCGTTCCCCTTACATAAAACCCCAGCGTATGTGCTGTTCAAAATGGGAAATGGCCCCATTGATTCCCTTAAGTTGGAGCCCAAATGCTAAAGATTTTTGGATAAGCTTTCTCATTACTTAAGCTGAAATCAATGGGGGAGAGCATGGCTCTAATGAATGAACGGCCACAGATCAGATGGGGTGTGCTCATCCCTGGCCTGTCCTGGTCGATCTGTTCGCGGGCACGTGTGTGTGTGTGTGTGTGTGTGCGCCGGAGATAGAGAGAAAGAGAGAGTACATATCAACCCTCCAACAACCAAAGCCTTCAACACAACACAACAGTCATGTCTCTCTCTCTGTCTTTGTCTATGTAGCTGGAGAGAGGCCGGCAGCAGACAGAAAAGCAGGGGAGAGAGATGTCAGAGCTTCACCAGCGGGAACATAGTCTTCTCTCAGAGGTGGAGAACTCTCAAAATGTCCCCATGCAGGCGTTCTGTATGTGTGTCTCTGTATACAGTATGCACTGCCTGTGTATCAAGTTGTATTGATGTACACGTATGTGTGTGTGTGTTAGCTTCAGGCCCAAGAGAGCAGGCTTGGCGAGGCCCAGAAAGCCGCCCGACTCAGAGAGAAAGAGACAGCGCAGCTTCATCGACAGCTAGAGGAGGCCCAGAGAGCACACACACTGGCCACACAGCAGGTACATGTACTGTAGAAACCACCATGCTGCCTGATAATAGCCCGTGCATAATAATAAGCTATGGGTTTCAGTTTGCGGTAGTGTGTCCTCCACAGCTGGATCCACTGCCTCTGCTTTTGTTATCTAAGTCAGTGAGGAAGACGGAGTGTTTTAGTAGTACAATGTTACACTTGTGTAGTCACGGTCTGTTAATACTGCACCGTTCCCACCCCACATGCATAAAATACTGTAGGGAATTTTACTCGCAGGCTCAGGTCTGAACTAAGGTTAACTCTCTGGGAGGAAACTCTTACCTCCACAGCGTGTACGCTCCCTGTAAGCTTTATTTATGCAAATGTTGCGGTTGATCATATTATGATAAGTAAAGCTTGCGGAAGCAGGATGCATATGCACACACACGCAAACACACAGGCGCACGCTTAAATCAGTGGTTATTGTTGTTTGCTGGGAGGCCATCAGCAGAGACCCAGCAAAAGTTCTCTGATACACATCTCCCCACACCCGCACCATGCGCCCCTCACCACCCTTCCCCCCTCCAAGGTGCCCCGCCTTTTCACCTCATAAATATGGAAGATGGAAGATGATGAGATTCACAGACAAGAAAGGAATCAAAATCTATTGTTGCGTGTCCTTTTCCCGTGTAAAGTTTGGATTAAATGTCACACATTAGCATGTGAACTTTTAAATGAGCTTGTTTGCTTTCCACGGCGCGGGCCATGTAAATACCCATCTTGAGTACGGACTGGGGATTGGTTATGGGGAGCTGCTCAGTGGACATATTTCACTGTGGCACTGAGAATTAGGCCACAACAAGGGAATGGGGTGCTAAACAGCTCTATTGACTGGTCATGTCTGGCTTGAGTCCCAGACCTGAGCAGGTGATGTCAGAGAGAAACCCCTTGATCTCTCATGGTTTTGAAACATGGGCTTGGCAAATGCAAATAAAACCAAACAGTATAAATCAAGACAATTACTAACATTAATATCTGTCACCAGACACGTTCTTGACAACTTGAGTGTCACATTTAATTTAATTTAAGTCAAGAATTCTGGTCAACCCATACTTTAAAATTATATATACAAATTAATGAGTAAACCCGAATATGAAGTAGTGTTTAGGTGTCGCTGTGTTTCTTTTTTACGTGGCTGCAGTTGTCTCTTTGTATGCACATACTGTACTGTAGATTATGTTTGCGTTTTTCTATTGATATTTACTGTCTATGCGGATGCATGCAATTTTGTGTTTAAGAATTTGCACATGAATCATTAAAGTGATTGTGTTTCTACTGTATAAACCTATATGAACTGACAGTATGTCAGATATTGCATATTTGGACCATGTTGTTGTTTTATACATTTTCCCATTAGTTTTGACTTTTTAAATTTATTGACATAATTTCCTCGCCGTGATGGGTTTGCTTTTGTACTACACATTAAAATCATAATACAGTTTTTGCTAAGCCAGGAGCAACATTATTGTTCTGTTATAGTCACTGAAGAGGACACCATCTTTTCCTGTTTATCAATCCAATATCTCATAATGTGCTCGCTGCTTGGCCGCTTTGAATATATAAAAAAAGACCCCAAACCGTTATTGTTCCATGTTTCCTTTATTTAGTATTAGTCTCGTGTTGTGACATGGACCTGACGCATCTAATACTACCTTTGATTTGTTCCGGTAGTGTGTTTTCCAGTCTCCAGGTGATATTGGATACATGGAATTATGTTGGCTGTTTCATCCGGGTATAAAAATGATTTACTGCCTACTCAGCACACAGTGTCATTGACTAGCTTTAATCTCGCTGCTAGGGTGGGCTTTATCACGCTACTAGCCTCACCCTGTGTGTGTGTGTGTGTGTGTGTGTGTGTGTAGGCACAGGTGTGCTTTATTCATGCGGCTCTGGGTTCACAGATATTGTGTGTGTGTCGCGTGTTCATACAGTACATACGGCACTGTTCCTCGACACACAGCTGTATTTGGCCTGTGCTAGCCCTGCGTGCCTGAACCACCCACGTCAACACATGATTAGGAATCAGCACAAGTGCTGTGTGGGACACCCTGACCAGCCCAACGGGGCGCATGGAGGTGGGTTGGTGGCGGTGGGTGGGGGGTGAGGTAAGAGACGGGGCTCCACTTTACGGTGATAAAGCGTGGTTTTGATCAAACGCTACAGCGCCATAATCATGTTTGCCCCACTGAATTCTTTAACCTTTCCGTGACCCCCAGTGAATGCCAGCGGCCCAATCACGGCAGACTAATTGAATCAGTTCGGCGGCGCCCCACTGCCTGATGGAAAAAAATGCAATCCGGGGGGTGAAGAATGAATACAGTAGCGGATAGATGGTGTGTGGCTGCCTGTGTGTGTGTGTGTGTGTGTGTGGTGGGGATTAAGAGCCTCACCCCAGTTCTCTAGTCCCATGCATACAGTATGGGTACACCTTAACACACTCACACATCACTGCTACCCATTGGATCTTAGGCAGAGTGGGGAGAGACAGAGCGAGAGTGGGGTGAAGTGTGTGTGTGAGAGAGAGAGAGAGAGAGAGAGAGGAAGAGGGGGAGAAGGAGAGAGGTGATCCCAGCTTTCTCATTACCCCCACCCCCCCGGCCTGTTTGCAAGATATTCCTACAGGATAATCTGATTTATTTGCAATTTTCCTTTAAGCGGCTTAGTGTTTACCTCCAAGATTAATATTTTTCTCTGTTATTAATATGTGACTGTAATTAGGAGCGATGTGTCTCGCCCAGGACTGCTCTGTGGCCGCCAGGCAGCTGCTCAGATGAAACTATTGCGTGCGTGTGTGTGTGTGTGCGTGTGCGTGTGTGTGTGTGTGTGTTCCTAATTCACAAGACAACGGCTGAAGAAGAAAAGGACATTTTAAGTCATACAATTACTATTGTGTTGTACCTGTGTGTGTGTACAGTCTGTGTCTGTGTTTGTGTGTGATGTGCCTCTTTATAGTTTGTGCGTTTGTGTGAGTGTGTGTGTGCGGGTGTGTGTGTGGTGTGTGTGTGGGTGACAGTGTGATGGTCCCTCTGATTGATAAGGTGTCTGTGGAGGCTGCAGATTGCTCTCACTGATTGCTTCTGAGAGCTCCAGCTGATTTATAATCAGAGCAGGATGAAGGATGGAGCTGAGGATTGGTTATCTGTTTAGCCGCCTCACAACATAAACTGACGAATTATCATGTTGAACACACGCACGCACACGCACACATACACACACACCCACGCTCGCACGCGCACATGCAGGCACGCACATGCACGGAAATAAATGCAGTAACCACAGGTCGGCTTATTAAAACACACATGCACGGACATAAGCTTGATCGTAGGCACACACCAACACAGAGGAAACAAAACAGCTTTTGTTCATTATCTAAGTCATATTGTTGCGTGATTGCCCAAAAGAGTGCAATCAGCCTGTTGTGTTTACATGACAAAATATTATTATCGCATGATCACAGCAGCTGAAAATTGCCATTAGCCCTTTTGTGTATGTCACACACATATTGTGATAGTTATTGTAGAGGCTTTTGAATGCTCACTGCACTATTGTCTAGAGTGAGGAACCATTTGGGAGGTGGACTTCTGGTTGTAAAAGCCAAATTATATTGAAATGGCTTTAGCACTAAGGATGTACGGTTCTATTCATATATTAATGCATACTTGTAATGTTGTTTTCTTGATGAAAACAGGGCTTGACATACTCCATCTGTAACTTGAGGACATAGTGTATAGGCCTGTTATTGTACTGTATTGCATTCACTGTTCAAAGTGTCAAAGGGGTCATAATGAGCAGAAATACGTTATTGTGCGTGTGTATGTGTGTCTGTGTGTGTGTGTGTTTGTGTGTATGTGTGTGTGTGTGTGTGTGTGTGTGTGTGCGTGACTTTGCTTTGTCCAATGTGCCCCCACGATCTTTCAGACAGAATGGAGGTGCTGCTTTTTTGTATTTCATTTCAAACAGAGAGAGTTCATGCAAATACACTCCTTCTGGGTACATGTTAATGTTATTATGAGTCCCTAGTGGCTGTTTGCCTCTTCTGGTTGACACAGGTGTTATATGATAGTATAGCTTATACTAACACCTGCACCAACAGCTTTGCATTTGTGGGTGCACGTGTGTGCATGTGTGTGTGTGTGTGTACACCGGTGTCATCTGCCAGTGTGTGCGTGCAAACCTCCATGATTGTCTCTCCGTGTCACTTCTGCCTCTCTCACCAGAAATGTCCTGCTTTCCTCTGAGTTCAATTGTATGTGAACATACAGTGACAGAATCATGACACGTGCACACGTGCGCGCGCACACACAGACACACACGCACGCACGCACACACACACACACACACACACACACACACACACACTGACGAATGGCAGCAATTAGATGAGGAAACCAAGCATGTGAGGACAGAGGAGCGCTCAAGGGCTGCATCCACTGTATGGAACGTGTGTGTGCGTGTGTGTGTGTGTGTGTGTGTGTGTGTGCGCACTTACATGTATAAGAGCATGTGCATGCATGTACTGTATCTGGGCACGTGTGTGTGTACGTGTGTGTGTGTGCATTTGGGAGGTTTCTATCCCTCTAATGCACCATCCATCTGTCTAAATATCAACACTGTCTCATATGTCACTGGACACTGGTTTGGGGCTGGGGTATTGTGTGTCTGTGCTGGGGGTGGGGTAACAAGGAATGGATAAAACACAATTCATTGTTCAT
>JAODUG010000013.1:1425742-1437265 GCA_027564795.1 Aphredoderus sayanus
TCTTCTCTCAACTGTTTTTATTTTCTTGTCTTCTTGAATTCTTTCCCCTCCATTGAGTGGCGTAACTGCAGCTACACCTTAAGTCAGTTACTGAATGCCACCATCCGCCACCAGGCATTGGTCTTAGATGAACCCAGCTAATCCCTGGTTAAACCAGCCTGCAGTTAACCAATGAAACCTATCTGGTCCTGTCTTAGTCCTTAGTCATTAGCTGTAAAAAACCCTCGTTCTCATCCAGATTAGGACGGGATTAACATGGATAAAGCCCATCTGAGCGTTAGACTGGGTTTAACTCTCTCAATCTGAAAAGGTAGCTACTGTAGCAGGCTCAGTGTAACACCGGGATTAAGACTGGTTTCACTCACTGCCTTCTCCTCTCATAATGACAGAGTTTCTGTAGAAAACTATGACGTTGCTAATCTTGGAGGCAAATAGTAATTATTTCTGTCTATCCATCTATCCATCTACAGTCTCCATCTGTCTGTGTCAGTGAGTTAGTCACAGTGAGTTAGTCTGTCTTGACCCGTTCTTTACCTTGTCTGCTGCCAGGCTGAGGAGTGTGAAAGACTGATCCACAAGCAGGAGTCTGAGATTAAACTCCTGTGGCAGCAGCTGAAGCAAACTCAGACGTCGCTAGAGGAGGCCACTGCATGGACCCAGGGCCACGAAGAGACAGCAGCCATGTTTAAACAGAAGTACTTGTCTGCCATGGAGAAGCTGCAGGTGCTACAGGGACAGCTGGAGAGCCTGGGAGAGGAGCTAAGCTATTCACAGCAGCAGGTTCTCCACTTTTGTTAAACCCTCATTTCTGTAGTCTATAGAGTCATTGTCCTCCCGCTTAGTTATGGATGTATCAATACTTTCACCTGTCATCATACTTTTTCAAAACATGTCTATTCTCTTCAGAGTTTATCAATGAATGCATTCAGTACGCATTGAAATAGCATCTCTAATTACACAATGCAATGGTGTAATTAGAGTAATTAGAGATTACATATGGGATTCAAACGTCAGGCCGAGGTGTTAACATTGAGGTTAGAAACTCAAGTAATCAAATGAATTATTAAATGAAGATTTTAAGTAAGCTTTACCACTGCTCTGCTTCCACTGGCCAGTAAGTGCACACTACTGCTTTAAGTGCTAAATTAGAACCTAAGTATTCAATTTTTCTCTGGCAGTTAAGAGAGTCCCAGGCGGCTACTCGTTTAGTCAGAGCTGACCTAGCTGAGATGGAGGGACGGTACCAGGAGAAGGTCAGCCAATGGGAGAAGTCTGAAGCTGCTCTGGACCGCCTGGCAGAAGAGCTGCAGTCCAATCAGAATCTAATGAGAGAGAGCCAGGAGAAAGTGGCCCAGTATAAGACCCTTATGGTAACACTAACAGAACAAGTGGATGTTCTCAACCAACAGGTCAGAACACACACACTATGGTGATATACTATCTGAGTACAAATTTATGAATTATGATGTTTTTTTAATGCTAATGTAAGGTCTCAGAAGTGACATTAAAAACACATTAAACTTATGTTTGCAGTGATGTTATAACAAAGCACCAACATTACTTTTCAGTGGGACCAATAAAACGAACCATAAGGCATTTTTAGGGGCATCGTTTTTGGTCGATTCTCACCGTGGATCTTAGACTTATGTAAAAATGGTTTGGCATTATTATGTGCGCCAGTGTCGCATGGAGCACACGCACCTTGGTATTTGACGGTGTGCCACCCTGAAAATGAGTGTGTGTGCACCCATGTGTGTCACATAATCTTTTCTCCTTTTCTTCCTGTTTTATATTTACAACGTCTGGCAACAAATGAATCATCTTTATTACGGAGAAATTTAATTTGGATGAACTTAACTGCTGCCGCCAAGGTCAGACGGGCGGAATGTCATTTTAATCCAATCAACTTTAATCTGTTGGTTATAAAAGAGTTAGGTTGTTGAAGAATGGCTGTATCTCAGGCCCTTTATTACATTGGCTAATGACTTTGATTGTGAGGCGCCTATCAGGAGGTTAGCAGTTCTCGCAGAGCTTCACGACCCGCTAATTCTCTACTTCAAACCACTGTCGTCTCTGCTCAACCACCATCACTAATGTGTCCTCTCCCCTGGGCGAGAACCTAACCTGACCTAGAAGAAGGGAAATATAACATAAATATAAACATCGACGACTTTAACGTAAACAAGTAGATGCAGTCGATAGCGTGCCGGAACTTTACAAATTTATTTTCAGAAGCCTGGCAGATTAATGTTTTTCTTCCCCATTTACCATCATGGACTCCACTACTAGTAATTGTCTATGTCTACTGGTGTCAGGGGCAAGGGGCAGCGAGCTCTCCCAGCTCACAATTACAAGTGAAATATCTGCTTGCAAGTAGTAGTTATTATTTTAGAATAAATTGAATTGTAGCACCCAGGATGGTTCATAGCTACAGTAGTAGGTCCAGATGATAATGAAAATGCTTCGATGGCATTTTGCACTAAGATGTTCACTGTGTATAGCAGTTGTCCGTTAAGATGCCCTTACACTTATCCCATATCATTTACATAAGTACTTGTGCGTTGGTCTCGGTTAACAGTGCTAAGGGCAATAATGGTATTGCTATTGCATTATATCTCCTCCAAAACACCATATCTCTGCCCCAACTGAAACACTTGTACTTTTAACATCATTGTTTTCTAACTTAAACTGCTGGGGTAGAAATTTGGGGGTCTTTAGTTAGCAGTGAACTATACTCTAAATGCTCTGTGCTCTGAGATATACTGTAATACATAAAATACACTACAAATACATTATTTATTTATAAATATATCTATTGTATTGTATTGTATGTATTTGTATATTTATATTTAAAGAGGTAATTGTGCTGATTATAGTATTTCACGTTAGAAGGCTTGATTGATAACTAGGCTCCATCTGAATCAAGCATGCTTTTCACCACGCTAATCAAAAACATTTTTTATTTGTGTTGGGTCAAACAAATACTGTGCTAGAGCTGATTTCTTTCGTTCATGCTTCCTTTTTTCCTCTGCAAACAGAAGCTGAAGTTTGAGACTGATCTGAGGCGATATCAGCAGACTCATTCATATTCTGATGAGGACTACCTGAGTCTGCTGAAACACAAACAACAGCTCCAACAGGTAAGGTTAGAACAGAGATCACACATTCACTGAAGCGATTGAATTTAATTTTATTGACAGTTTACTGCCATAATCACATGTTATTCATATTACTTTTACAATCACAAATGGCATTGTTCATTCAGATTACTGTTACACTTTCATTGTAATTCATGTTATATTTATATTGTCTACACAAATACATTTATTTTTGTAAAGTATTTTTGTATGTATGTCTGTGTGTGTCAGTGCTGTACAGAGCAGACAGAATGCCTTGCAGAGTGTGAAAAGACTATTCTTCATCTGAAACGAGAGCTGGAACAACAGTAATATCTGTCAATAGTATTCTATCTTTCCTTTGATCATTTCCTATTTCTTCACAGTTTATTTATATTAATTCTTTCACATAATCTGTTAATCAACTACACCAACTGCACACACAGGTCCCAGGAGAAGGCTGGCCTAGAGAGAAGCTTAGCTGCCACTCATCATATGCACCTGGCCACCTGCAGCCAGCTCAAACAGGAAGTGGCACGCCTGGAGCAGGAAGTGACTCGCGTGCAGCTAGAACTGGAAAACATCAACAAGGAGAAGACTCAGATTGAGCAGGTGCAGTTAAAATGCTCAATCTAAGATATATAGTATAGTATATAGTATACAGTATATATACATACACACAATTTGAAGCAGTTATTTAGTAGCATGACCATAGTTTTACTGGACATGGTTCATTAATTACATGTCTGTGGACCTATGGTATTATGATTGATATATCTACTACTATTGATTTTAATATTTATATTTATTTATTTTAATGCATATAACTAAAAACTAAATTAAATCAAAAGTCTCTACATCTAACCTTGTTTTTGGTGAAGCCCCAATATTTCAGATTCAGTGCAGAGTATTCACACATGCACAGACCCTTGCCTGACAAAAACAGATTGCCTTACCATTAATTAAAGCAGCAAACACTGTGAAGGCTGGTGCAATTGACTCCAATTAAGAGCTCAATGGGACCCTAAATATTCAAATTAGTCAATGCGGTGACGGTAGCCTGGCATAGTGCCAACATAGCTGGCAGTCATAGACATATCACTCTCCAGTGTGTGTGTGTGTGTGTCTGTGCATGAATTAATTTGTGTGCCCTCTGGCACATACACGTGTTACAAGTGTCATACCCAGTAAGATCACATGCATGTACACACACACACACACACACACAGAGTAAGCATGCTTGTGATCCTCTCATGCTGTCAGTTCTTGTCCATCTATGCACTCGTCCTCCCTGCGGAACATCCCATAATGAGTCTGTGCCATGTCAGGTATCGTGTATTGAAATGTTTGATGCACACATGAATAATTAGCCTTCATCATCATGCCATATGTGCATAATTACATAAGTATTGAGCTGTGCATGCATACACGCTTATTACTCTTGCAGATAGAACAATTATAATTATTATTGTTATTTTATTATTATTATTATTATTATTATTATTATTAGTAGTAGTAGTAGTAGTAGTAGTAGTAGTATTATATTCAGTAACTTTTATGTATACATCTGTGTGTCCTTACTCTATATGCTGTGCAACAGTGTGTCAATGAAACAGTATAATTTCCTTCAATTTCTTTACTCCTTTTAAAGTACAAATTCAATAAACAGAGCATGTGAGAGCACACACACAGTATTTGCGTGTGTGTGCGTGTGTGTGTGTGTGTGTGTGTGTGTGTGTGCGCGCTCTCACAAGCTCTGTCTATTTACTTTTTTTCTTCTCTTTTTTTGTGTGGCTGCTCTTAGATGCTACACGTGCGCGACACGCTTCTCCACCGGTCAGAGGAGGACCTGATGGAAGCCAGGCAGGAGGCGGTGAGGCGGAGCGGGGAAGCGGAGGAGCGGCGGGAGGAGGTGCGGAGGCTTCGGGAGGAGCTGCAGGAGGAGACAGGGGCCCTCAGGGAGAACCGGCAGCTGAGAGCTCACGTCACGCAGCTAAAGCAAGAGCTGGAGGAGCTGTACAGGAAACACCAACTCACAGGTACAGGCCATGCCCCATTCTACTACTGGTCAAGTAGCTGCTCAATCATCCAACTCTCCTAACACAACTAAATATAATTCTATATACCTTTTCTATATTGTATATTACATTATAGTGAGTTGCAAAGCCTCATAGGATTCCGGTGAACAACACAGTGTTGTCGTCTGGTCATGAAACGGCATGTTTTTTTTTAAAGCTTTTGTTGTTTCTATTGACTTTCAGCTGACCTTTTAATTGTTTCCCCCACTGTAGTTGCAGAAGTCATTAGAGGCATAGCTTTGTCAGTGGCATTAATTCAGAAAGCAGAACTTCCTGCTATTTTAAACCATTGTATCAATCCTTTACTTTTACTGTGGCTGTGGAAAGACTAATTTCTAATGACAGTTAAACCGTAATATCTTAAGTCATTATAAACATTTGACTGCATTGCACATCAGTTCTACAGTGCTCCATAAACTATTCACTGTCTTCTTTCTTTCACTAGTCTTGTTTTGTTTTGTTTGGAAAGCTATTTCTGGTGCTGTACTGTAGCTCAAACCGGTCAGTAGACAGAAAACTGGCATTTATGGTGGTTTGGTTTCTAGCTGTCTGAACACAATGTTAACACAGACACAAACGTGGAAAGAGGTTTGATTTAATGGTGCATTGCGTTAGCTGTAAGGTAATGGCGTGTGTGTGTGTATGTGTGTGTACGCGTGTGTGAGCAGGAGATGGTGGCCTTTGTAGTTGTGGCAGCGCAGGAATGGTGATGGCCGGGTCTCTCTGGGCACAGAAACGTCTCATTAAGAATTAACGTACACATTCACGGTCATGCAGAACGGCCACCACACACACACACACACACACCGCCATATATCCAACTCCCACAGCTTTAATTAGTACGCACGCACACACCGACCCACACACGCACACACCCTGATGTACACGCATGCACCCGCAATCACCTATTGTCCGCAGAGAGATGAATCTGAGGACAGTGGCTGGCTTGCTCCCTGAACATTGCTCATTAACAAGATAGAGACCGAGGGACAGTACAGCCAAGCTCGCCCTTTGTCTGCGGCTAAAAGAGAGAGAGAATGAAAAGAAGAGGGAAAGAAGCGACTCAGCCCCTCACCACAGCGGCCAACACAAAACCACACATTATCCTGTTTTTACCTTAAACAGCAGCCGACGGCGTCAAGCCTATTGTAACGAGCACAGCGTAATACAGATGGGTTTATAATAACAACAAGGACATTATTTACCTGGATGTAGCTGTGACTTGAATGCAGGGGGTGCAGGAGTCGTGTGCAACAATTATGGGCAGGACAAATCGGCTGTTTATTAACATGAAGCTTTTGTTGTGGTGTCCCTTCGATACAGAAACAAAACTAGGCAGTAGCTGCCATCCATGTTTTTAGCCCTGCACACCCTCAACCTCAACCCGCCCTTGCATTAACAAACTGTA
Organism: Aphredoderus sayanus; assembly: GCA_027564795.1. Lineage (NCBI taxonomy): Eukaryota > Metazoa > Chordata > Actinopteri > Percopsiformes > Aphredoderidae > Aphredoderus > Aphredoderus sayanus. The sequence goes on from JAODUG010000013.1 coordinate 1,432,345, forward strand.
CTTAATCTCACATTTCTCAGATGCCTAGCTCAAATCCATTCTAACATTGTTGATGCCAAGTATAAATGACGTACATAAATGCTATTCAGTTACAGCACATTTACTTCTTTGTCCAAAAAAAACAAAAAAAAAGACATACGAACAAAGCAACAGTTTATTCTTAATTAAAAGGTGTAAAATATATGGTGTATAGAAATCATCCGGCACTGCAACCTTGTTTCTGAGAGTGCACCAGAGTATCAGTAGAACCTCCAGCTGCAGTGTGATGGATGCCATGTGAAAGCAGCCCTTTGGCCAAGGAGAGGGAGCATCACAGTGAGGGAGGAGGGGAGAGCCAGGATGACTCGGGATCCAGGGAAAGTGACATGGATGAGATTGAAGCGTCGCACGGCTAGCAGACTCAATCGCACGCTGACAGCGGAGGGTGCGAGAAGGGGGTTATTAAAAAAGGAGACGAGAAGAAATTCAGCACAGACTTCGGCTGTGAAAGCGTGAAACTTCTGCTACTGTTGCAGAGGCTCAAAGAGAGACCACTGCTACGTTGCAAGAGAGTGACAATGTGAGTTGTGCGTTGCTGAGGACATTTTCTAATTCTAACAAAACGTATTGAAAGGTGCATATTGCACCTTATGCATTACATGCTGCATTATTTTGTCCTTGAATGAGTATATCTTATTAGAAGTTTGTCTATGGCTGGCAGATTTAAAGATAATGTTGTTCTGTTAAATATGTGTGACACTCGTTGAGCCATACCAAATGTAATTAAAGGTGCACATAAACCTGCTGAAACAGTGGGTCATTCCACTGATTGTGAAATGACAGCTACTGGCTTCAAGAGAAGATAGGTAAAGACTGAATTTTTTTTCTTCTTTTTTTTTTTTTGTGCGACAAATTACTTTCCATTATCTGTGATTGATTGGTTTATTAATTTTCTGCAAATATTGCATTAACGTTCAATTCCATGCTCTTTCACATGGTTGACTGTGAAGCTAAATCACTCTGGTGGCGAGGTGAAATCTTGCCACTGTGAAACAAGAGTGCTGAAAGTTTCATTAAAAATATGAGATGACAGTAAATAATAAAACAGCGTAAAGAAAAAACAATATCCATATTGCCCCACTTCCTCAAACACAGAAATGTTATATTATCACCTCTCTGCGTTGCTGACACGCATCTGTCTAAAGATGATGAAATCATCACTGCGTGTGCGTTGAAAGAAGGGGTGTACAAACACACACGCGCACACACTCGCACTGACATGCACGCATGCACAGGCCTCTCTCCTCCAATTCACCTCCATTACTAGCTATAATCCCATTTCACACTCTATCGATCCCCAAAACTGTTGTTCACCGGAAACCAGCAGCAAACAGCGGCATTCCTCCTCCTCATCTCCCCTCCATTGTTCTTTATTACACAAAGACCTCCCCCCAACTCCCCTTTCTCTCTGAGCGAACCCAACCCCACCGAAATATGAATTATAAATGTATGGCTAATAAAAGAGAAGGGGAAACACAGAGAGAGAGAGAGAGAGACAGAGAGAGAGGCAGGATGAGCGAGATAGGGAGAAGGGGCTGGTAGAAACATCAGAGAAAATGACTCCTTTACAAGAGTCTATTGATCAGTTTCTATCAAAGCGGGATGTCTGACATGAGATTACCTGGCAGTTTGAGCATTAGGTGCCGTGTGTTATAGCCTGGGGCCCTTGTACCGCTGCCAGACGATTGTAAATAAAGCGGCGAGGAGAGAGAGCGGGAGAGCGAAGTGTGTCGGCCGTCTGTGTGTGTGTGTGTGTGTGCGTTCGTGTTAGTATTTTTTTTGTGGGGGGGGGGTTCGTGGGGGTTTACACGGGTGTGTTTTTCTCATACATGTTGTGGCTCGATGCGCCCACACCCTTTGGCTTGCGCCCAGGAGCCGTGTTGTAAGCCGGCGAAACTTCACAAAGACACAGGGAGAGTCTGGAGTCTCAGGGAGGCTTCGGCATGGTCTCCCGGGACTCACCTCAGCCTACTTACAATCCCCCCACCTCCCCCTCCCAAAAACAAGCCCGCAGGAAGCCGCTGTTGAAGCCTTATGGGGGCTTTTATGAGGGCTGGGGCTAGGCCCGGCCCGAGCCAGCGTCCGCTGGTTCAAGGTTAGCGGGGGTTTTAATCTCCCTCATGTTAAAGGTTAGCCATGAGAGCAGGGTAATCTGATGGCAGATCTGTGATTACGGGCCGACTCTGTGCGCCGTACGGTCTTTGAACCTCATCTGAAGATGTCGGCGATGAAGAAAGGCTATCAGATTATGGACTAATGTCATCCCTTAAATTGTGAAGCCAGTATAAAGGTTTCCAAAGTGACAGAGAAGGTGAGTGACGGAGACCCCCGCTCTTACTCTGTGGACTGATATCATCACTTTAGCGGGAGAACCTTTTCAAAGGTGCGGAGGCTTTACAAGGGAACGGGGGGGAAACCATTTAAGGAAGGCCCGCACAGACCCTGGGTTACCCGTTAATGTTCTGACTGGTCCTGTGAAGCCAGTATCAGTCCTCGGCAATAGTAAAGTGTTGTATCTCCAGCTTCACAGTTACTATGAAGAAAGCCAGAAGAGATCGGAGGTCGGGGGGAAAAAAGCATTTTCATGTAGGTGTAACTTGTACTGTACGTGTGTGTTTATTGTTGCGTTCAAATCTACTGTTAAGTTTTCAGTTTTGTGTCTTGTGGGTTGTCCGTGTGTCTATAGCAGCTGCTAACAAATATGAGTGTTTGTGTGTGCGTTCCCACCATACGTATGACTCTCCACTGGTGTACGCAAGTGAGTGTAATCGCTCGGCCTATGCAGCTAATTGCTCTCCCCATGCCCTCCAATGGTGGGCAGTGTCACAAGGTTATCTTGGACTATTGCCTCAAATGTGAATTGGATCCCTAGCTCAGGTTTTATTGATTATTTAGATTCATGAAAAGAGAGGGAAAAACAATTTTTTAGTTTTTTTTTTAGTTTTAGGTTTTTTAAGTAAAAAACATATTAAATTAAATAAATAAATACAATTGTTAGGTGCATCGTTAAATATTTAGCGATTCCAGTTGCCTCTTCAATTTACCTAGGGCTTCAGTTTACATTTACACTGTTTGGATGCTACACACACATAAATTAATCATGGATTTATAAAGCAAGTTTTTTTTTTGTTTTGTTTTTTCTTTTCTCCCGCTAAAACTCTTTCCTTTTTGTTTTAACATCTGTCCACCTTTGTGTTTGTCCCAACACTGCCGCTGTTATAGCTACAGTATTATAGGGGCACTAAAAACATTACAGCAATAAACAAAATATCTTTCCCTCACTTTTACAGCAAACATATATTATCACATGCACATATCTAAATATTCAGCCCATCCCACTACTCAACTCTCACTAGCCTAGAGAGTTTATGCTATATTCAATGAATACTGAATTACTCAAAATGGTTTTAACAAAGGCGATGAAAAAAACATTGACTTATAAAACACAACAGGAGGAGGAGCAAAAAAAGTCCAAGTTTTGGCTAAAGAACCAGGATGGGAAATCCAAGCTAACCAAGGAACCCAAGTAGTGGTTTATTATGCATCCGCTCAATGTGCTAAGCTACTAAGTGTAGGACAATGGGATTTTATTGCATGTAGATGGAGGAGACGGCTGGAAAGGGACTGTGATTGAAGAGCTGCGGTTGAGGAGTGAGCACCACCCGTGGTCTGCTCAAGGTAAAGAGTGCCATCTATTGACAGAGAGCGGGAGCACATGTTTTTGTCTCCTACCGAAAAGGGCTGCTGCCCTGTCTAACTGAAGGGAGTGCAAGACGCCGGCTTCCCCCCTTTCCACTGTGAAAGGCTTTTTGAATGCCTCTTCTGTGGCTGTCGCCTTTATTCCCACTTTGAAGGTGACTCACAGTTCATTTTTTCCCCACTCTTGCTCAGACTCGACCAGAAACAATAATCACTTTTGTGTATGCGTGCTTTGTAAATCATTTTAACCTTGGTCTGCTGAGAGAGGTGTCCACCGTGCAAGTCCTCACATTTGCTGCGTATTGTTCACTGTCTTTAAATAAAGGAAATAGAACAGTTCATGAGAGCAATATTGGCTTTATTTGCATTCCAACTGGGGAATGGCGACTGGGAATTTTTGGTTAAATATTTTGTGTTACTCTCCATACAGTATATTCGATTGCACAAGGCCTTCTCTCTTCGGAACCTGAGCCAGGATGATATGAAGCAAATTGCAGCTTTTTATTTCATTTGCCCCCTCATTTTCCCTCTCACTCATATTTATGTATTCCTCTCCCTCTCCGTCCTTCTCTTTATCTCTCCCTCTCAGTGGAGGAGCTGGGAGCCCGTACGACAGAGGCAAGGCAGATGGCGGATTGTCTGAGCGAGAGAAAACTAGCAGAGGAGCAAAGAAGGTGAGAAGGATGAAGGGAGGGAGGGAGGGAGGAAGGAAACGAAGGAGGAGAGGAAGGGAGGGAATGAAAAGAGGCTCCCTCTCTTATTTCCCAGAGTCCCTTGTGGAAGCTCGATAATCAAAAACACGACGATCCCTGACGTGTGTTGTACAGTAGGCTGTTTAACCGAACATGTGTTGAACAGAAACACCCGCTTTGCGTTGTTCAGTGCAGTGCAGGATACGTGTTTTGTTGTCTATTCCATATTCATGTATCACGGTCTACTTAATACATACAGTAGATGTAACAATAGTGTAGCATTATGTCCTGGTAGAGTTATCTAGTCTGGCACCGGGCCATAATAACGACAACCTGGCCTATTTGCAGGTTGCAATAGGTCAATGTTAAGAGGTCTATCCCCTATTTGACCTCCTGTATTGCCAGGGCTGTGGCGATGACATCATCAACTAAGTGTCACCCAGTAATATGTGTGTGTACATGTGCACTGTATCTACTGTATGTGTGTGTGT
>JAODUG010000013.1:1443098-1456757 GCA_027564795.1 Aphredoderus sayanus
CTCTCTCTCTCCCTCTCTCTCATTTTCTCTCTCTCCAAATGTCTCTCTATTTCTCTCTCTCTCTCTCTCACACACACACTCTCTCTCACTCTCTCTGTGCTCGTATGTGTCTGTGTGTTTTGTGGTGTTTGTGCTTGTGAGTTTCTGTGTGTCTATATCAAGAAGGGTTTGTGTTTATGTTTTTTGGGTCTATTTTAGTGTTTGTCTGTGGGTTTTAGGTCCTCATATTTCAGCTGGAAAACAAGATAATTTGCAAGCAAGTTAACTACTGTAGCCAAATCAAGCCAAACAGTTTGTGCTTGCATTTTATGTGAATCCCTCAGTTCCCACACATCAGACAAATGAAGTTTAAATCAAAGTCAGGGCCAACATCAGGCATGCTTTACATAGTTGCTGCCTGAATACTCACACACAAACATACATAAACACACACAGACACACACAGACAGCAAATGGTCAGAATCTTCCGTCATTAGCAAGTATACTTGTTAGCATTTACACGAGCACAAGATTTGTGCATTTGAGTTTTAATGAGGATTTTGAAGTAAGTTTTCGATAGTTAACAAAACGCATGTTTTTATGAAAACAAACTTTTTTTTTTGTCTCCTGAGTCAGTTTTAATATCATACTGTAGTGCATATTCATCACAGAACTGTACTTAAAGGCTTTAACAGACTTTAGTTGAAGAGGGTGTGTTAGACAATGAGCTCAGCTGTCAAAGGTTACATTTAAAGACTAAATTACAGTTATTCAGGCTGACTTTGGTCAAAGCTACATAGTATGTGTGTTGCTTGCAAATTCTGTTGGCATGGTTATGTAGCGTTTGACTTGTGTGTCTGTGTGCAAGTACTTGTGCAAGCATATGCCTGTATATTTTTGTGTGCGTTTTGTTTTAGTAAATATGGTCTATTGCATTGTGTCCTGATGTATTAAACAACTTCAGACACCAACTCAGAAACACACATTCATACAGAAGCTGACATGTACAAATGTATCCACAATTCCACATACATTTTAGATGATGAGAGATGAGACAGACAGAAGAGGCCTGCAAGTTTTAAGATTAAGAAAAGAAAGGTCTAGTTTAACACACTACATTGTGTGTGCGTGTGTGTGTGTGTGTGTGTGTCCTTGTGACCTATTGCCATCCCACACAGCTCATTAAGCAGCAATCCTGTGCTTCATTTAAGAAGGGCAACGGACTGTCGAGCAGGCAAACTGACCACTATCTTTCTCTCATTGTGTCTATCTTTTTCCACCGTTCTCTTTTCCTCTGCCGTCTGCGGATGAGACCAAACTACAAACGCTCTACCTCCACAGAAAAGAACGCCTTTAAAGGCCCCATATCGTTCCAATTTCTCACTGGCATTTTGGACAGACTTTTCTCCCACTGAGCTGAACATTCTCGTGTTCCCTGCACTTTGTTTTACCATGCCAGCAGACCTTTAATGTAATGTAACCCACGGACACACATGCTTTGGTTATTCCATGTGTTTGTTCTGTACAGTATATCTGTTTGTATTGCCTTGTTGTTTGTACTGTAGGCTGTCTGAATTTGAAAGCATTTGCTTATTATATTTAATCTGTGTTTAACCATGTCTCAGTGTCAAGAGAGACATATATTCCACAGGTATGAGCACCTATATTAATATAAATAAGATAATATTTTTTTAAACTAAGAGAACCCCAAGAAAGAGAGTAGAAAAGCAGTAGAAAAAAGCAGTCTGGATATAATCACAGATTTTATAATAGAGTTGATGCTTCCTAAACTCCTACTATAATGGCTCACCAGTGTACCACCAGCTATACAACACCAAGAGGAATATAAATTGTCCTATTGTGTGACGGCTGTGTGCTCGGCTATTTGAATCATCCCCCAAATAGGGTGCTTTACTAAATTATACTTAACTACATGGGAAAGTGACCAAATTGAAATGCCAGGTAAAATGCTTGGACAGTAGCACATCTACCAGCCGTCACAAGGCACATGAGGCCTTTCACTACCCGTGGCTGCCTGTTTATGTTTTGTTCGGGGTTGGTGACTGTATTCCCAGGCTAATTATTTCTTTATTAACCTTTTATTTAACCAGGAAGTACCCATTGAGATTAAGAATATCATTTGCATCTAATGTAAATGTACAGTAGATGCCAGATCTATGCATGCTACTTAATTAGCTCATGGGTGATACAGTATAACTGTATATTCTTCTCGTACCGCTGGATACAGTGCTGTTCCGGTAAAGACAGAATTGAGATGAGGGCGTTTTCTTCCACTACTAATCCAGAATAGCTCTGACATGATACTAAACAGGGAGCTCTTCTGTTGTAGTTGTTTCCCCCTGCTAATACAGCACACATGCCGTGGCATCCGTGTGGCTTGATGAGACTTTATGAGAGGAGGCAAGTTGCCCACTCGCACACTGGGGTAATTAAAGAAGCCATCATCAGCTTCATTAATATGCCAGAGCTGCAGTGGCCCACTGACTAGTCTAATGGCGAACATGTCATCATCGCCACCATTAGGGAGAGTGAGACCCACGTGCACACACAGGAGCGCGCCACGCACGCCAACACACACGTGCACACACAGGCGCGTGCCACGCACGCCAGCGCACACATGCTCGTGGTGTAATGTTGGGTCACGCAGTGATTATTGCCATTAAGCCGGGATGCGCTTATAGAACCTCATTCACTGCTACCGTCATACACATGCACACGCACACATGCATGCATGCTTGTGGATCTTTAATTCAGACCCTGTGAGTGATAAGTATGCATATTAAAGTGATGTCAGGCCTGTTGGACCTCCTAATTAGACGGAGTGAATGAATGTTTTATAAAAACGTGTTTAACAATAAATGTGTTCATTAATTTGATGAGGGGATGTGCTCTGATGAGCTGAGTGGGGCACACTAATGGCTCATATTGAGCGCCACTGGTTTGATGACTATGGTGGCAACAACTTGGCTATCCACCCTGGGTACCCACTCCATGCCTCTTTTCTGTACAAAGAAAGGTTTCTGATTATTTACTTATTTTGGTTTTATGTCTTGGTGTTTGGTTTTTATCGTGGATGTGCAGCCAACACGGTTAATTATTCCTGTTTAAACAATAGAACAATGACTTGCTGAGTGTAAGGGTATGTTCCCTGTTTTATAATGGCGCTGCTACAACAAGAAGTACAAGTAGTCGAGTATATTTGGCATCATTAGAAATCACCCAAAATAATTTGTCAGGGTGCAGGTTTGGTTCCTAGCCAGTAGCTACATCAGCTGATTAGCTATTAGTATCCCCCTGGGGTAGGAACAACTGTGCTAAAAATGTAGGTACACACACAAGCACTGGCCAAGAAAACAAACAAACCGGTAATATAAACACCCATAAACGCCACTGAAAACCAGTATCCAGCCTTGAGAAACCCTGCCCCCTGCCCTAAAAGACACTCATTATTCTGGATTATTCTAGATGCTTACTGTGTGCCCTGCCTTACTGTACCTGCTGCCTCTACAGTATGTACCTTAGCCTCCTTTCACATACCCTCTCTGTCTCCCTTGAAGCTAGTGGAAATAAAGCGCCACTCTGTAATTTAGTTCTAATCACAACATCAGCCTTTTACTGCGATTTACATCCCCTCGCCTGCAGTCAGCCGCCAAACAGAGCACCAGTCAGACAGCAGAGAGATGTAAATGTGAGACCACTTGTAATTACTGTCATTACGACACCCCATAGACCACAGCTGGTGTGTGTGTGTGTGTGTGTGTGTGTTGGAGCCTTTGACATTAACGCAGCAAGGCATTTCTGTCTTTATAATTGATATTGGTGTATTAATGTGTAACTTTGCGCTCATAGGTTCTAATAAGTTCAGAGAGGAAGGCGTTCCCTATTGAAAAAAGGACGCAATGAAATCACATAAAATGCAATGTAATTTTCTCAGTGTTTCAGTGGCAAAATTAATTTAGTTACAATTGATGTCCGGCCTCATATTTTCCTAAATCAAATACTCTTCTTTTCCAATTAGCCTATGCAGCTTTGAAATATGCCCTCAAACAGTTCCCTTTCAAAACAAATGTGCATTGATTGAGGTTAATAAAACTAAAGATTATTTGGTTTTGACTGTCACAGTTGTTATTATTGCTGTTATTCTTTGTTCCTGGTTACCTTCCTTTGCTCTTTTAGAAACAAAAGCCTTAGTCACAATACAAAAAAAGCACAATACAAAATGCAGGAATATTTGAATGCTTCATTTATTTTTCCTAATGATAAGATGAGTTGTGGATTGTGCAGGTAATATCATGTTCTGTATTTGCTAGCATTATATTAACCTTTCTTTCGATGAGGACAAATTCATCTGTTTTTATTGACAAATAGACCTTCACTCTGGGTTATCATGTCATATTAAGAATGTGGATATTAGTTTACTGTAGCTTACCTTCACTGACCCCCTTCCACCATGTTATTGAAATGCTCTCTGGGTATAGTGATCCTATAATACATACTGCAAATGCATACAATTGAAGTTATGAGAATCATCCGTGTCAATGTAAATACTGTGTGTTTGTGTACAAATACAACCAAGAGCACATGCGTAACATACTAATGAGCAATTAGCCAATACAATGTATCATAGCCCACATGAATTTGAGACAAGCTAAAAATATGTATAGGGTATTTATGTGTATTTGAAAGGGTGTAACTATCCAAACTGGTATTCTGAACATGAAGGTGCAGTAACATAAATCATAATACCAAATCTTTAATATAAATACAAGACACAGTTGGTCAGGTAAAATGTTGAATGTCCTTGTGATCTAGTCTTTTGTGCACGCAAAACAAATCATGCCAAGCAGATACAAAATAGCCCATCCTTGGTGAAAATAGATGGAACAATAAACTAATAGCAACTGTTTTGATAAAGCAGCCACTTTAAACGTTTCCATTGGTTGAAGGACATTTCATTTGTCTTATTTTCTTCCATTAAAAGCCTCCATTAAAAACACTAGTCCAAGATCCAGCGGGTAATTCTGCTGTGTATTGTTAATGTGCTGTTATTGTACTGTAGGTCATTGTATGATTGTCACACAGGATACGGTACTCTGAGCAAACCTTGCAGTTCAGGTTATTTCCAATATTTAAGGTACACACAGAGAAAGAATCCCTATTTATCTTACACAGCAGTATTTCTTTAACCACAAATTTATTGAATTCATTTATTCCTTTTTCTGTAGTAGCATGGTACAGTTTACCTAGTGTTGCCATGGTGATAACAGGAACCTGTTCAGTGTGCTGAGAAAGGTCCTGTCTGATAAGTAGAATGGAAGAGTCAGCAGTTTGGCTGATTCTCCTCTCTTCACTTCTTCCTGCAAATCTCCCTCTCTTTCCCCTAGTCTTCCACTCACTTCATACATCACTCTCTCCTTCTGCACAACACCCTCCCCTCACCCCTAATGCCTTCTCCTTCAAATGACACCTCCTTTCCTCTACCTATTAATTCCCATGTGCCTAATTTTTCTCTTGAACTGTTATTATACTCTATTTTTTGACATCTATTTTTGCCTGCCTCCCCTTTATCTATTAAAGCCATTCTCCAATATCCCCTCCGTACGTGCGTGTGCACGTGCATGTCTCAGGTATCAAGGGCAATTCACACAAAGCAGCATTGTTCAAGCAATGCATAGGCTGACAACACAGACAAATAATTGGTTAATTGTTAGAGTAATAATCGGTCCAGCACTATGGAAAACATTGAATAAAAAGACCATCACTTCCTTCAGGCTCAATAGGTGTAAACAATCTCAAACAAAACAAAATGTGATTGCGAAGAAAAAGCCAAGTTGCATGCCATTAGGATAACAAATAAGCAGTATATGCCATGAAGACAGTTATCTGTCTATGGTCCATTAGAGATGATGGTGCACAGTATTAATTCAGAGTACATACAGTACATATCTGACTGTGTGTGTTTCTGTTTAGTGTAGTTGTCTTTATTGTCTGATTTCATGGTCAGCTTCATGTGTAAACCTGGGATTTTTAATTCCACAAACATGGCAGTGCTACAGTATACATTATAGGTGGTTAAATATTTAATGGTAAAATAACTTTTTAAATACATATTAGGTCTGGAATTGTTCTTTCAGAGCCATGTGAACTTAATATCTTAACACCAGACACCTTATTTATGTATTTATGTATGTACATACAGAGTTTGTGCAGTTTCCTCTTTAGATAAGAGTGGCTTCCTTTAAATGGCATTTTTACTCTAATTCATGTGGTCTTTCTGCAGGCGGACATGTTACGGCTGGAGTTAGCAGGAACCCGCTCCGACAACAATAACCTCCGCCATGAAAGCAAGTTGGTCATGTCTAATGTCAACTGCTGGATAGCAGAGCAAAAGTACGATGACTTCCACATATAGTGTCAAAATAGAGGCCTACATATTTCATACATTAGACCGGATACTGTATATTGCCCAGTATCATACCACAGTAAACAGATAAGCATTAGATTTGAGTAGTTTTATGCCTCTACTTTGATGTACTGTATACCATCTTTTGTCTTTCTATGCCAGGGCCTCCAATGACAGTCTAGCTGGTCAAATCAAGGCTCAAAACAAGGTGCTAGTCATCGTCACAGAGGAGAAAGAGTGAGTTACCTGCATGTTTAAAGCATACTGTATGTGAATTCATATAAATTCTGGTTACACGCGTGTGCGTGCATGCGTGCGTGTGTGTGCTGCGTGTGTTGCACCCCTGTGCAACAACATACTGTATTTGTTTACTAAAGATGACTGGATGTTCTCGCTCAGGAAAAACAGCTCAGCTAAACGCTACACCTGCAAACTAGGTCACCTTTTCCCAGAGTGGTGCGTGTGTGTTCGTGTGTGTGCATGTGTGTGAGCAGGTCTGTGCGATTCAGGAGTTCCCTCCATCCTCAGACACGCACATAGCTGACAGTCTTTCTGCATATCATCGCCACACGCACGCTCAACAGACAAACATGAGTGTATATGCGGAGATCAAAGTTGTATAGCGGTTTCTGTCATTCTGCCCCCTGCTGTTCCACGCCCCCACACTGCTTCGCCCAACCATGTTGACTATCTCTCTCTCTCTCTCTCTCTCTCTCTCTCTCTCTTTCTCTCTCTCTCTCTCTCTCGCTCTCTCTAGTTCCCTCTATGTCTCTTCTATGTCTCTCACCAGCTCTGTCTCTTCAGTGTTTGCCCCCCCCCCTCTCTCTCACTCTGTCTGTCTGTCTGTGTCTCTGTCCTCTTGCTTCTCTCCTTTATATAAAGGCGGGTCTTACAACGCCAGATGTATTGGTTTTCATTCAAAAGTGAAAGTGCAGTTGTGTTAGGTACAGTATGGTATTTTTATACAGCTACAGCAGTACACTTTAATCCTGCTCAGCATTTAACCCATGACCTTTTGAGTGGAAGTTTAAACCAATAGCCTATGCTGTATTGTACACATCTACTGTACAGTATGTGCGAAGTATAAAGTCAATATTGTATGAAATTTTCAATATATTTGAAACAGGCCATAATAATGTATGAAAACATGGACGCACACAAATATTATTTTTATACATATATTGTAAATAGATATAATTACAATTTATACAGCACATTTTATTTTGATACCTTATTGTTATGTACTGTATTGGACAGGGATATTGATGTGCATCACAAATATGAAGTGGACATGGAACTTGCTATAGGGAGGATTGATAAGAGGCAGTGGAAATAGAAGGATTCCTTTGAGTTCCCTCTGTGTGCGTGTGTGTGTGTATTTGAGAGAGAATGAAAAGGCTGTATGTGTATAGTACACCATGCTAGTTAAATGACTAGCTTTATATGTTAATCCCAGACACCATTGTAGGGCAGCACACTGCGTACTCTATGTTAACGAGGCTCTCTTTCCATTTCAATAAGAGCCTTCTCGATGTCTCTCTCTCTCTCTCTCTCTCTCTCTCTCTCTCTCTCTCTCTCTCTCTCTCTGTCTCTCCCTCTCTGCCTCCCTCTGTGTGTCTACCTCTGTGTCAGACATCTTCAGGAGGCTAATGACACGTTGAAGGAGGAGCTGAACAAACTGAGAGACGCTGCAGACGAGAAGCAGAGAGAGATGGAGCGCTTGAAGGTGCACGGGTGCAGTGTGTTTGTGGGTGGGTGGGTGTGTGTGTGTGTGGGGGGGGGTTAAAGAACACTTCACTGTGATTGAGATGAGTGACATGATGAGAAGCATATGTCATATATCATTCATATGTCACTTTGGGGTTGTTTACAGGCCCACATCCACGACCAGGATACTCTGGAGGAGGGCAACACGTAAGTTCTGCTGTGTGTGTCTCTGTGTGTGTGTGTGCGTGCGTGCAAGTGTTACATCATGTAATTTGTTAAAACTTTACATTGGAACCTGTGGCACAATTGCATTTGACAATTGATCCTCTCCCCCATCCATCTCTTATGGCCTGTTGTTGGTTCTGATGTTGCCCTGATGTGTGCCTGGCACATCAGACACATGCCGCATGTTGCAGGTCGTTACCACGGTAACGTTAGGAGAGTTAGCTGTGGCCCCTGTTCCTAGGGACGGTGTGGTTTAGGAGCCAAAGTCTGGCATGTAGTGACATAGTTTGATGGCGATGGTGAGGTGTCCGTGGTTACCACCAAGCCCCAAACACACACATACACACCTGAAAACCCAATCACGTGCTTTCCCTTCTCCCGTAGTCTCCTCCCCTCTCTTTTGTTTTCTCTTTAAATATGTTAATAATATGTGTTTATTAATCTGCAGCACTATTTATGTGTGTGTGTGGGTGGTGGTGGGGGGAACACATACACACACACCCACATGCATCCTCTCTTAGCTTTTATGGTTTGCATGCAACAACGGTGGTCCCCACGACGTTTCACACAGTCACACTCAAGCCTGTCCCCACAAAGCACACAGCAGCATCACAGCTCAAAGACTTGTGAATGAAGCTCCCCATGAGCCCTGCCACCTGTGTGTGTGTGTGAGCGTTTGTGCGTGCGTGCGTATGCGTGTGTGTGCACCGTGTGTGTCTGCGTGTGTGTGTGTGTGCGCTTACATGTCTCCCTGTCCCTCTGAATAGCAAATTCGTGCCAGGACTTTAACAATGATTACACTCCAATCAAGCCCCTCCCCCTGCTGACTGTCCTCTATCTCCCCTGTCGCCTGTCAAATAGTATTCATCAATAGCAAGGAGATATATTTATTATGTTCATTAAGGCAACGAAAAAGACTATGGCACAGATGGGATCAGGATAGGGACCAAACGGGTGTGTGTGTGTGTGTGTGTGTGTGTGTGCAGGGCGTAAGGGCAGCTTGGGTAGTTCTGGGAGGCACCTGCCTGGAGCAATACCCCCTCCAGTAACCCCATCGTGACCCCCCATGGTCTCTCATTAACACCCCCTCCCCCCACCCTCCACCCCCAACACCTCCTAACGAACCACCAGGCTGTGTTTCCAAAATGGATCAGATTTGTTTTGACGGGGGCGGGTTTCCAGCGCTATTCAAAGCTGTCAGTCATTTTAATGATATCATTAAGGGGCAGCGACAGTGAGATGAATCGCTTCCCTTTGTCTTTTCCTCATAATTGCGAGAGAGAGAGAGAGAGAGAGAGAGAGAGAGAGAGAGAGAGAGAGTGACAGTTCACATAGATGTGTGCATAAGAACGCTTTTGATTGAGCGTATATAATAACACGGAACGAGATAAGAAGATTGAATGGAAGCTCTTCCATGGTCTTTTCCCATCCATTCTTTCTCCCTCTCTTTCTCATTCTCTTTATTATGAGGAATCCTAATTTATTTTATTTCATTACTTTGCCCCCCCCCCCCGAACACACACACACACCACCCAAATGCCATAGGTGTGAAACCCGTACATCTATAAGGCAACAGATATGTCATGATATTTGCATGGCGGCTATATACATTCTGTGCATAAATCTCATTACTGGCGGTATCCCCCCTCACAAACCCACTGTCACTATCAGGGACAGAGATCACCGTGGGCTGAAGGGCATTAGATATGCCTTTATTAAAGAGAAGTTATGGTGATTATGTGGCTCGCCATGTCAAAACAACTGGACCGCGCTGGCTTTAAGTCATGGGCGGGTTGTGGATGTCAGTTTGTACCAATGCAGCTGACAAAAGCGGAGACAGGGAGTGGAGAGTTTAGGGATTTAGTTGGATTTAAATTAGGAGTCTTTATATATAATTATGTTTCTTAATGTGTCAGTTTTGCCATAGAAATATGATAAAAAGCGCCAAAAAAAGCCAATCTCAGTCTTTGTTATTGGATTTTGCACAATACACAAATGTTCTAGATATGTCTTTAATCTCACTTCAAGATGACCCACCATCAAATGTATGATTCACTGACTGAGACCTGAGGAGAAGAAAATGGGTTGTTGTTGTTGATGTTCTTTTTTTCGTTTTTGGCAAAGAAGATTAGAGACTGCGGTGTTTCAGAAAGCAAGAAAAACAGATCTTTAACAGCTTTAACAGATCTTAAATCTCTACTATGACACAGCTGGGTTTCTTACTAAGTGTGTTTTGATGCATGGCATATTTAGCACACCAGCACTGCCAATTAATGTTGTGCTCAGTATCAACTGTTTAAATGGCCCAAATGTGCCTGTATGTCAGTGTATTCCCTAATATCAACATGCTATATTGTGAGTTTCTTACAACTACAACGGCGTGGAGTTTATATCACGTGAATTAACTAACCCATAAGTAAATCATGTTAAGGTGGAATGTGGGGATGTGTTTGTGTGTAATGTGAGCAATTATAAAAGATCTCAGTAGTGTTGCTTTGACACATACACACACACACACACACACACGCGCACACACACACACACACACGCTTGTCAGCCCATCTGTCAGGGCCTCATATAGCGTCAGGAATAGTCAGGCGCACTGCTAACGATGTGGCTCTAATTATCAGCAGCCGTGATCACAGCAGAGATATACTGGATAAGGGGGGGAGATAGAGAAGTGTGTGGGAACACAGAGAGGGAGATCTTCTTCTCTTTTTTTTTGCTGCAGAAGCAACACGCAAACAGTAAATAACAAATATGAGTGCGAGATAGCAGCTAGGGAGGGAAACTGTCTAGTTTACAGCCTTGTTTAGAGTGTGTGTGTGTGTGTGTGTCAGCTTGGCACTGACACTAATGGCTGCAATTATACATACACTGATTGGGTTAGGCCACTAATTACACCCGCTTGCGTCTGTGTGTAAACACAGGCGTGTACACATGTTTACACGGGGAGCCATGCCAGGCGCCCAGCAGAAGGCCCCGCCCTCACACACTGGGTACATAAATCTCACACAGCAAGTTGTCTCTGTGGCGGTGATGTCTGAGGATCCGCTGAAGGCCACATTACCAACCAGGCCAGTTAAAAGTGAAGTGGAGGTTTTGGAGTTGTGGTGCATTTAATTTTTATGCAGTTGGCTTGTACTTCTCTGTTTGTCTCTTTCTTCTGCTGCACTGATTTATGGGCTGTTGTAAAAACGCTTTTGCCACGTACAAGATCAACGTTTTTTGTTTTTTGGGGGGGGCATTTGTTCCCATTAGGCTATTAGACATTAAAAGGCCCAATTGCAATTATATTCCATTTATGGCTGCTCCATTAATGGCTCTTCAAGAAAATAACTTTTTTTTTTGTTTGTTTAAATATCTATGGCTTGTCAGTTCATGGAGTAGTCGTGTTGCTGTTAAAGCAATGTGACACATAAAACATAAAACATGGCCTTAATTATGTTATTTTGGCAGTATTTTAACCCATATCTTGTATGCTCTTAAATGTATTATTTTATAATCATTTAACCAGATCAGAATTAATTAAATATATATATATATATAATTTGGGGCTTTGTAGATGAAACTCACAAAATGATATTCACCACTTCTTTTTTTTCTTTTTGATTTTGAATGAGCACTGATGGATACAAATGTATGTGAGCATGCAAGGACGCATTTCCCAAATAAACCCTTCAGACAAAGATCCACATATTAGCATTCTGCAGAAGCATTCCCAAAAGATTTTAAATGTTGTTACTAATAGGCAGATAAAGTTTCCGTGTGACTCAATGTGTGTGTGTGTGTGTGTGTGTGTGTGTGTGTGTGTGTGCCCACGTCTGCGGGAACAATGATGTCTTTTATCAGCATCCCGATGAGCCCCTCTAGCCGAGCAGAACAGGACGTCTTTCCATCCGCTGCTCTTTACCCAGATGAGATAGAAAGCTTGCTGCTTTACAAGGAAATTAACATCGGGGAGGTACGGTGGTACTTTAATGGGCTAAGGAGTCTTGGGTTCATCAAAGTATTTAGAAGGTTTCTTCGCATGCTAACAGGACAGGTTCACTGGGGCATGAAAGAAAGTACGTAAGGCGGAGGCAGCGAGCTCCTCTTAACTCCACTATGTGCAGAACGCCATTATCCTCCATCGTTAATTTAATGGACATTCTTAAGTCAGACCAACATTTGTTTATCATTTCCCCAAACATTTTAATAAACAGTTACACATCTTAAATGGCCTCTTGTACTTTTAATGTTGCATAGTTGCGCTATTTATTTATTTATTTATTTTTTTTCTGACCCGCGTTCATATATATATTTGAATGATTTCTGGATTTGATTCTGTTCACCCATCTTTGAGTTTGTAATAAGCTATTATGGGGTTGATGATGTACTGCAACTTGTTTATGCCCCAGATTCTTTCAACTGAAACAATTTGGTCAGACAAATGCATGTCATCACACACACACACAGTAACAACAACAAAAGGCTTAAGTTAGCTGGACTTAAAAGTTAACAACAGCAGGAGCATTTGTCTATTAATATGCTGCACTATGTTCATTAAGTGTGTGTGTACAGTGTGAGAGGTTCTCACAGTCGAAGCAGAAAGTACTGCAACTGAAGTCAGCGTGCCTCATGTTGTGTTGCAGCAGAGAGCGGGAGAGCTGCGTTGCCCTCAACCTGAGCCGCATCGAGGACTTGCAGACCCGTCTACGGAGCAACCTGGAAGCCATTGGCGTGCTAAATCAACAAGTAGGGCACGCACAGTGCACGTACAGCGCACGCACAGTGCACGTACAGCGCACGCACAGCGCACGCACAGCGCACGCACAGCGCACGCACAGCGCACGCACAGCGCACGTACAGTGCACACCAGGTCCTGACAGTCCCTTTGCCTGACAGACAGACACACACACACACACACACACAGGCCCACCTGCTGTTTAGCTCACACAGAAGGGGAAGCTTTTCAAGTGTCCAACTTCAAACGCACGCACATTTCCTCTTCCTGTGATAAAAGTGGAAGGCAGAGGAGTGGGCGGCGAGGGCACGGGGGGATGTACAAGTCTTATCGGGAGAAAGGCTGTGACGTATCTCTCCACCCGGTAAATGATTTCCCTTTCATGAAAGTGAGAGAGGGATGTATATCAATAAAGGCCCAGTGATCGCTGTGTGACAGCGTAGGGAAATGTCCCGCTGCGATGAAACACTGCGAGAGGGGGGGGGGGAACACAGAGGAATATTCTAGAGGAAAAGCTGACATATTTTTTTTACTGTGTTCAACTTCACAAGAGTCAACAAATCACCAAAGGAGAGGGGAATCAATCCCGTGGGGGGGG
>JAODUG010000013.1:1499822-1531679 GCA_027564795.1 Aphredoderus sayanus
ATGCATGCTGGGCAGTGGCGGTGTTTGCCAAGGATGAACCTGCTGCAAAGGAGATGTTCAAAATAGGGTAAGAAATGAAACCAATAAGTGTATGTACATTACCGGGATTGTGAATGTACTGGAATGGTTAGCAAATTAGCCACTAGATGGCAGTGGTTTTGTGTTTCAAGTTACGAAATGTGTATGTGTGTTCATACAGTACACACCCAAATACAAATATGTTTCAACAAATGTTTATTTGTAGTATTTACTAAACATTTTAGTACTGTATGTAAATTATGCGGTGGTTGCTATAAAGTGTCTTGTGAACAATTTATGACGTGCTGCTTATTTTTTCTCATAATTTCTATTCAGTGTTGGAAACTTTTCATATATTTGATGTCTTAGTGTTTATTTTATAATATAATTACATTTAATTCATCAGAATCTTTGACTTGATTTGGGAGATCAATAATTCAGCCAGTTGTAGAAGTGAGTTCAGTGAGATAGCCCTGTCCAGGCTGCTTGACTTCGACCTGCCAATCAAATACAGCTTCACGGGTCGACTGGCCTCAACAGATGTCATAAAGAATGGCTTCTATGACACTGGAAAGGTACATTTATTTGAGTGTATATACATGTGTGTGCCTCTGGGATGGATGGTCTTAGACAATGCGTTAAATATGTGGTGAAAAATATTTTCCATAAGTTATGTGGTACAGTGTGTATTTTCATTTTTGCTTCCTGTTCTTCTTGAAGGTAATTTCTTAATTTTACAGTTTACTTTACTGTTTGTCATTTACTGTATGATAACGTTGTGATATTATGATGACATTAACAAAATCTTTCTTTCCTCTGTGACATTTCTTTCAACATAAAATGTACAAATATGCCAACAAAGATATACACACATGTATTTTGTCTACCTTTGCAGACTTTATAGACTATAGCCACATACAGTTTATCCCTGTAATCTTCAGCATAATACTGATAGTCTGTCTTTGTGTGTCAGGTTCATGAGCGTAGTAAGGCTCCTACACTCAAGGAATTAGCCAAGGAGGATCTGCACGTTATCTACTGTGTGAACCTGAGCCCTAAACCTGAGGAAAAGAAACTTGAAGTGAAGTAAGTTAAATATAAAGTGAAAGGACTACATGAGCCTGCATTTCACATGGAAACAAACTACACCTGTACCTTGTCCTCCAATAAGACAAGGAAAAACTATATATATTACTCTTCTGCTGTATGTTAAAAAGTAGAAAATAGTGGAGACAGCTACCGTAATAACGGTTGGGAATCACAAAGCACTGTATGTTGTACGTGATGTCCACCCTCCCATTCTCTGAACAAATGCAGTGCTTCTATTTTGTACTTTTTGCTAGAGAAGGAAGTAGTGTGAGCTAGAGGAGTAAGCCCCATGTACTGTAGCCAATATCTTCTACTGTAATCAATCCCTTTAAAACAATACAGCACCCTTTCCTTCTGGCGGAAAGCGGAAAGGACATAACCCACCATAGCTACAGTCAAAGTGGTTTTTGATGTGGTAATTAGTTAGCCCATGTCCAGTTACAGTAAGTATTGTAGTTTGTGTGGGTTTGACACACAGTACAAAGAAGATCACTTGAGTGTGTGTGTGTGTGTGTGTGTGTGTGTGTGTGTGTGTACATGTTAATTTATTATTTTATTTGCTATTTTGCCTATCTGCACAGGAAAAAGGGCAATGTTTCAAAGAATGCATGCTCGTTCAAAAAGAGTGCTACAAAGAGGGCTCAACAGGAGAAGTCATGGGAAATGCCCAATGACACAAATGTACAGCTTCTAGTGACAAAGGCCAGAGATTTGGTCCTTTCATGGAATAGCGAATGTGAGCAGTATGCAGCGTTGGCCAGGTAATTGTTTGAACTAGAAATATGAATGTTCTTTAGATATGTCTAACAAATGATTAGCCTTTAATTTTGGGTATAAATTACATCTAAGAAACAACACACCAGCTGACAATTACACAACCGATAATATAACAAAAGTACTAAGAAGCTATAGGTAGAATCGCATTTGAAACATACAGTAGTTACCCAGTTCAATCACTAAGCTACTGTTGGATTTATGTTGCACTTCTTGGTCTCTGACATGAACGTGAAGGCTGGTGAGTGACGCCATGGGTGGGCCATTTAAGAGAGAGCTGGTGAATGAGACCCCATGGGACCTAAACCTGCAATACCTAATTTCGGAGACGGGCTCCAAGGTTGTTCCTATTGGTAGCATCACCTTGGGGAACTACCGCCACAGGGCATTGCTCTTTAAGGTACCTAACCTGCACAGCACATCACCACACCACCCATCTTTACTCTCCTCCTACAATCTCTTCTTCTTTGTTTAGCTGATAGGGAAAGGCTCTGACATATCGGTAACCTACTCTAGTATGGGCGTCAAAGATCCGAAATAACATAATGAACTGCAGTAGATTTAGTCATTTATATAATCTTACAATAAATATTGGTTTAATATATACAGAATATCAAACAAATGAACCACTTCTCAACCCTCATGATGCCCTTATTATTATTGCATCATGCCATCAGGGGGCGCAATCTGATTATGTGATTGTATGGTTCTTTTTATTGTCATTGCTGTGTATATATTTATTTATTTATTATTTATTAATGTATTTGTTTTTGTTTTTTGTGACTTTTAACCCTCCTATTGTCCTTGGGTTTCAAACTTACACCTTGTTGTGCCAGCAGTGCACATCATATGTCTGTGTAAGCTGTAGAATTAGGTTTAGCTTCTTCTACCTGCCACAAAGAGCTAGTGGAAGCTACAGGACGCAAGGAAAACTGCTTCAAAGTAAAAATCAATATAACTAACATACAAATCTAGGTTAAAGAGGATTAGAAAGAACTGAATCTGACTTTCTGAGTTTAGGGGATGTGATTGGAGAAACTGCCCAGAAGCAGGTTAAGCAGTATCTAGGCCCACTTTCAGTCAGCTGAACACAACACACCCACCTACACACAGTCATAACCACACACAGATAAAATTATAGTCATAGGATGACACTAACAGTTACATAATTTATTTGTAACTGTTAGTGTCAATTACAAGAATTAAAGAGCAGGTAGATGTTAGACATCTCACGGATGCTTATGGTACAGGTAGGCCAGGCTTGTTATCCACGACTATATCAATATATCACTATCCATTTATATTATTTATGCAGTTTTTTAATCAAGTTATTAATAACCTGGCTTGTTTTCTTCCATCTTCCATGTCTCCTACCCACTGTAGACTATAGCAGATCAAATTGGATTGTGCTGTACCCTGGAAAAAAAGGGCAACAGAGCTTGGAATGAGGTTCTACTCCCACAAGAGGGTTTTCCAAAGTTCCACCTACACATTGTTGATCTAATGCACGAGCCTGGAAACTTTAAGAAAATTAACACCTTTGGTGCAGATGTCTACACAAACCAATGTGACTCATTCTTCTAAAGTATAGCAGAATGAGTGAAGTTGTGCTGGACAGCTACAGAAGCATGGATTAATTAAAGGCTGCTGTAGTAGTTTCAAAATGAACCTGTGATCTACACCCATTAGGATGCAACAACTGCATCCCCAATGGATCATGTGTTTTGAGTCAAGTGGCTATTGTAGGCGATAAAAAGAAAGACGCTTTACAAAAAAGCGGATGCTCAGCGGATTTAATAAAGTAAAGAAAAAGAACACAAAACCGCAGCGTTGGGGAAACGTGGTCGGGACCAGGCACCCATTGGCGAGGGATCGCGGGAGACAGCAGCTTTGAGTGATGGCGCTGCTGTGGGTTTTACAGTACCCTACCCCCAGGCGCACCTCCTGGCGGTGTCTACTTGTCGGTGGCGGTGGTCCCGCATACGTTGAGCCAGGGTACCACAGCCAGGACCACCCAAAGCAGGGCCCCTCCAGAGGCCGAGCAGGTGCACGACACCAGTACCCCTCCGGAGGTTGAGGAGAGATACGCCGCCGTGGACAGCACCCCTCCGGAGGCCAAGGAGTGAGATGACGCCGTGGACAAGACCCCTCTGGAGGTCGAGGAGGTGGATGCCGACATGGACAGGACCCCAGCTCCAGCGGGCCTCCTGCACTGAACTGCAACCCATGCGCCCTGGGTGGTGACTCTCTCTTGGCACTGGGTGGGTCAGGTGGACCTCTGACACCAAGTAGTAGATCCATGGTGCAGGTCGCTGGTTACTTGATGGCCAGCACTGGTCCACAAGCACCAGACATCTCCAGGAAGGCCTTGTTTCTGGACAATGGTCCATGTGCCTCAGCTGGCGACCCCCTTGCGCTGAGCAGCATCACTGCCATGCTGGTTGGTTCCAGAGTACCCCATGGGCAGGATGGGGACAGTGAACTGACAGTTTGGGGCACCGACCTTGGAATTGTCTGGCGCTTGTGGTCCAGCGCTGGGCATCAAGGGATTGTGTTTCAAGCCGTCGATTCACACTGGACCCACCCAGCGTGACATTGATCCTGCCTAGCACGAAGGGTCACCATCTGTGGCACGTGGACCGTCATCCAGCGGCATTGCCCCCCTGGAGCTGTCTGGTGCTTGTGGTCTAATGCTGGGCATTGAGGGACCAGAGACCTGCGCCGTGGATTTTCTAGGTGGGGTTTTCTGTTACGAGTCGATTGGCACCTGACCTTGACCAACACACCTTTGGGTGGAGATGGCCTCTCTGTGCTAGGTGGCTCCAGCAAACTCTTGGTGCTGGTTGGCTGCCCACAAAGCAGGATGGGGCAAGCATTGGCCCTGATGGGCCCCAGCGGGCTTTTCACACTGGTCAGCGACCCAGTGAGCAGAGACAGCCTCTTGGCTCTAGGTGGCTTCAGCGGAACCCTTGTGCCACAGGGCAGCCCACGTGCCCCATGAGGCGGTCCTTCAATGCTGGACAGCTCCAGCAGGCCTTCTGCACTGGACTGCGACCCATGCACCCTGGGCATTGACTGTCCCTTGGTGCTGGGTGTGTCTGGTGGACCTCCGCCACAAAGTAGTGGATCCATGGTGCAGGTGGCTGGTCCTTTGATGCCCTTCACTGGACCACAAGCCCCAGACAGCTCCAGGAAGGCCTCGTCTCTGGACGATGGTCTTTGTGCCTTAGTCGGCGACCCCCTTGCGCTGAGCAGCATCACTGCCACACTGGGTGGGTCCAGAGTACCCCATTGGCAGGATGGGGACAGTGAACCGACGGCTTGGGATACCGACCTTGAAGTTGTCTGGCGCTTGTGGTCCAGCGCTGGGCATCGAGGGACTGTGTTTCAAGCCGTCGATTCACATTGGACCAACCAGCGTGACAGGGATGCTGCCCAGCACGAGGGGTCACCGCCTGTGGCACGTGGACCGAGAAGCAGCGGCAAGGCCTCCCTGGAGCTGTCTGGTGCTTGTGGTCCAATGCTGGGCATCAAGGGACCTGCACCATGGATCCACTACTTTGTGGCGGAGGTCCATCGGACACACCCACAACCAAGGGACAGTCAATGCCCAGGGTGCATAGGTCGCAGTCCAGTGCAGAAGGCCTTCTTAAGCTGTCCAGCATCAAAGGACCGCCTGAAGGGGCACGTGGGGTGCCTTCCAGCACAAGGGTTCTGCTGAAGCCGCCTAGAGCCAAGAGGCTGTCTCTGTCCAGGGTGAGTGGGTCACCGACCAGTGTGAAAAGCCCGCTGGAGCCGATCAGGGCCAATGGTTGCCCCATCAGTCGCCCAGCACCAAGAGGTCCCTGGAGCCACCTAGTGCAGAGAGGCCATCTCCACTCAGGATGTGTTGGTCGAGGTCAGGCACCACTTGCCTTGTAACAGAAAACCCTACCTAGCGGATTCATGGTGCAGGTCGCTGGTTACTTGATGCCCAGCATTGGACCACAAACACCAGACAGCTCCAGAAAGGCCTCGTCTCTGGACGATGGTCCATGTGCCTCAGTCAGCAATCCCTTGCGATGAGCAGCATCACTGCCACACTGGGTGGGTCCAGAGTACCCCATTGGCAGGATGGGAACAGTGAACCTACAGCTTGGGACACCGACCTTGGAGTTGTCTGGTGCTTGTGGTCCAGCGCTGGGCATCGAGGGACTGTGTTTCAAGCTGTCGATTCACACTGGACCCACCCAGTGTGACAGGGATGCTGCCCAGCACGAGGGGTCACCGCCTGTGGCATGCGGACCGTTAACGAGGGGCAAGGTCTCCCTGGAGCTGTCTGGTGCTTGTGGTCCAATGCTGGGCATCGAGGAACGAGCAACCTGCACCATGGATCCACTAGGTGGGGTTTCTGTTACGAGACGAGTGGCGTCTGACCTCGACCCACACACTCTGAGTGGAGATGGCCTCTCTGCGCTAGGTGGCTCCAGGGAACTCTTGGTGCTGGTTGACTGCTCACGCAGCCGGATGGGGTGATCATTGGCCCTGATCAGCTCCAGCAGGCTTTTTACACTGGTCGGCGACTCACACGCCCTGGGCAGAGATAGTCTCTCAGCTCTAGATGGCTTTAGTAAAACCCTTGTGCTGGAAGACACCCCACGTGCCCCATGAGGAGGTCCTTCGATGCTGGACAGCACCAGCGGGCCTTCTGCACTGGTCTGCGATCTATGCGCCCTGGGCGGTGACTGTCCCTTGGCGCTGGGTGTGTCCGGTGGACCTCCGCCACCAAGTAGTGGATCTATGGTGCAGGTGGCTGGTCCTTTGGTGCCCAGCACTGGACCACAAGCACCAGACATCTCCAGGAAGGCCTCGTTTCTGGACAATGGTCCATGTGCCTCAGCCAGCGACCCCCTTGCGCTGAGCAGCATCACTGCCACACTGGGTGGGTCTAGAGTACCCCATCGGAAGGATGGGGACAGTGAACCGACGGCTTGGGACACCGATCTTGGAGTTGTCTGGCGCTTGTGGTCCAGTGCTGGGCATCGAGGGACTGTGTTTCAAGCCGTCGA
Organism: Aphredoderus sayanus; assembly: GCA_027564795.1. Classification (NCBI taxonomy): domain Eukaryota; kingdom Metazoa; phylum Chordata; class Actinopteri; order Percopsiformes; family Aphredoderidae; genus Aphredoderus; species Aphredoderus sayanus. Next base: position 1,506,752 of record JAODUG010000013.1, read on the forward strand.
TTCACACTAGACCCACCCAGCTTTACAGGGATGCTGCCCAGCACGAGGGGTCACCGCCTGTGGCACGTGGACGGTCAACCAGGGGCGAGGCCTCCCTGGAGCTGTCTGGTGCTTGTGGTCCAGTGCTGGGCATCAAGGGACCAGCGACCTGCACCATGGATCCACTACTTTGTGGCGGAGGTCCACCGGACACACCCAGCGCCAAGGGACAGTCACCAACCAGGGCGCATAGGTTGCAGTCCAGTGCAGAAGGCCCGCTGGAGCTGTCCAGCATCAAAGGACAGCCTCATGGGGCACGTGGGGTGCCTTCCGGCACAAGGGTTCCGCTGAAGCCGCCTAGAGCCAAGAGGCTATCCCTGTCCAGGGCGCGTGGGTCACCGACCAGTGTGAAAAGCCCGCTGGAGCCGATCAGGGCCAATGGTTGCCCCATCTGGCTGCGTGAGCAGCCACCCAGCACCAAGAGTTCGCTGGAGCCACCTAGCTCAGAGAGGCCGTCTCCACTCAGGATGTGTGGGTCGAGGTCAGGCACCACTTGCCTTGTAACAGAAAACCCTACATAGCGGATCCATGGTGCAGGTCGCTGGTTCCTTGATGCCCAGCATTGGACCACAAACACCAGACAGCTCCAGGAAGGCCTCGTCTCTGGACGAGGGTTCATGTGCCTCAGTCGGCGACCCCCTGGCACTGAGCAGCATCGCTGCCACACTGGGTGGGTCCAGAATACCCCATGGGCAGGATAGGGACAGTGAACAGATGGCTTGGGACACCGATCTTGGAGTTGTCTGGCGCTTGTGGTCCAGTGTTGGGCGTCGAGGGACTGTGTTTCAAGCCGTCGATTCACACTGGACCCACCCAGCTTGACAGGGATGCTGCCCAGCACGAGGGGTCACCGCCTGTGGCACATGGACGGTCAACCAGGGGCGAGGCCTCCCTGGAACTGTTTGGTGCTTGTGGTCCAATGCTGGGCATCAAGGAATGAGCAACCTGCGCCATGGATGCGCTAGGTGGGGTTTTCTGTTACAAGACGAGTGGTGCCTGATCTCGACTCACACACCGTGAGTGAAGACGGCCTCTCTGAGCTAGGTGGCTCCAGGGAATTCTTGGTGCTGGGTGCCTGCTCACGCAGCCAGATGGGGTGACCATTGGCCCTGATCGGCTCCAGCGGGCTTTTCACACTGGTCTGTGACTCACACGCCCTGGGCAGAGACAGCATCCTTCGATGCTGGACAGCACCAGCGGGCCTCCTGCACTGGACTGCAACCTATGATTGTCCCTTGGCGCTGGGTGTGTCCGGTGGACCTCTGACACCAAGTAGTGGATCTATGGTGCAGGTGTCTGGTCCTTTGATGCCCAGCACTGGACCACAAGCACCAGACATCTCTTGGTGCTGGGTGGCAGCTCATGCAACCGGATGGGGTGACCATTGGCCCTGATCGGCTCCAGTGCGCTTTTCACACTGGTCGGCGACACACACCCTGGGCAGAGACAGCCTTTTCGGCTCTAGGCGGCTTCAGTGGAACCCTTGTGCTGGAAGACACCCCACGTGCCCCATCAGGGGGTACTTCGATGCTGGACAGCACCAGCGGGCCTCCTGCACTGGACTGCGACCCATGCGCCCTGGGTGGTGACTGTCCCTTGGCGCTGGGTGTGTCCGGTTTACCTCTGACACCAAGTAGTGGATCCGTGGTGCAGGTGACTGGTCCCTTGATGCCCACCAGACAGCTGCAAGGAGGCATCGCCGCACGATGACAGTCCATGTCTCTCAGGCGGTGGCCCCCTTGCGCTGAGCAGCATTTTTGCCACGCTGGTTGGGTCCAGCGTGACACCGCTTGTGGCACGTGGATCTTCATCCAGCGGCAAGGCCTCCCTGGAGCTGTCTGGCACTTGTGTTCTACTGCAGGGCATCAAGGGACCAGCGACCTGTGCCATGGATCCGCTTGGTGGGGTTTTCTCTTACAAGTCGAGTAGCGCCTGACCTCGACACCCTGCAAGTCTGGTATTCCCAATGTAAGCACTTGGTGAAGCATTTTAATGCACCTTTAAACAAGTTTAGGCCTCACTCACTATCTCAGACTTTTGTAGAATTCACTCTGCCTTACAACACCCGATTTGCAATTTACATTATTTAAAAGATACCTAAAGTCTTCACAATGCTTGGTTGCTCTATATTCATAGGTTAACTTGCAGTTTTACAACCATTTATTAATGTGTAGGAAAATAACGCAAATCACATTCATCTATCCCTCCAAAATTCCCTTTTTATAAATAAATCTTTTTAAAATAAATCTGTGTATGATATATTAAAGTAATGACTTTTACTTCCCTTTTTTAAAACATTACAGAGTAAATAAACAAATGAATCCTTCCAGTCCAGCAGGGGACACCAGATTGTAGAATATTGCATGACCTTTTAAGCTTAAGTTGGTAGGCTTTCTGAATCGACCTGTGAAGGTCAAAATATAGACCCCTAAAATATATTACAGCATCTCTGATTTGGTTACAGGCTAGGTAGGTAGGTTAGATGTAAATATCTGGGCAGTTGAGTTGTCCTGCAGAAACTGTTGGGTTTTCAAACTTGCAACATTTACAGTTTATTTTGCTCTATAAAGTTGCAAGAAAAAAATGGCCTTTGTTTACAGGTCTATTATAGTCAGTAGCTAGCCTACCTTGAGCAAATGCAAAGGAAGAGATTGAATTACCTTCCGCAGATGTTGGATGTTCAGTGATTAACAGCTTAATGATTTATATGGAAATCAAAGAGGAGTGAATTGATTGTCTGTGTGTTGCCAATATGCAGTCACGGGCCCTAATTTTCTTTGCATGCTTTAGAGATTGAACTGGGCTGCTGTGGTTCATCCCTGCTGCAGCCCTAGTGTGGGGCCCTTGCTTGGCATGAGGAGGGTGAGTCACATAAAACAAATGAGTTCCACATCAGCATCAGCTGAGAGGTTTACTGCTCTGAGATGCACTTACAGCAGTGTGCTAATGGACACAGCAAACGCTGCACCAAAAAACCTCAACACTGTGGCAATGGTCCTGGGGTACAATATGCATTGCTACCTGCTTGCCTGCCTGCCCACAAAACTCAGATTAATGTCACATAAAACCAAAACAAAACAGCGTATAAGGGGATGAGTGAGTTGCTCAGGTTTAGGCATATTGGCATAAGTTGTAGGCTACACTTCTTGACAGTAGCGCAGTGGGTAGAGTAGGGCGACATGTGGCTGAGAAGTCGCTGGTTTAAACCCCGCACGAGGTGTTTCTCAGCAAGACACCCAACCACCCCTGGTGGTAGATGGCGCCCTGCATGGCAGACATCGCCATTGAATAAATGAATGAATGTGTGTGTGAATGGGTGAACGTAAGGCTAAACTGTAAAGCGCTTTGTACCTTTCAGCCATTAGCTGAAAGGTTCAAAAAACGCTATATAAATGCAGTACATTTACTTCTTAGCCTGTATCTCAGGCTATTTTGCGTATTTGCAATGCAAGACGCCCTGTAGTATCTTGAAAGGCGTCCTTAAAAATGTAAATGATTATTTAGTGTGAATGTTTTTTTTTTAATCTGTTGCCTACAAATTTACAGCTAAACAAATAGCCAACGTGCGCACAAAGACATTATGGGCAGTAACGAGACTCAACATAAATAACTGCATTTGTGTCATTGATCAGTTGCATACATTTTGTGCATCCAGCATTTGTTTTCGTACATACAATTATTGTCGTTTGTGTGCGTGCACTGCACTCGCGAGCGTGTATGCGAGAAGGAGGTGCTGCGAACCAGAGGAGCAGACGCCGCAGAACGTCGCGTCTGTCTGCACGAGGAAACCCTGTTGTCAAGGCGAGCTGTCAGTTGACAGCCAACACAGTCCAAGGAATCTGGATATTGGATGGATAGAATTAATCAACGATAACAATCGCATTTTGGTCTATGATCCTCGGATTTTAAGCATGACATGCTGCATTGTTTTTTAGGCGGATTAAAATCAATGGCTGTGGCTTTATGAAGATTTGACTTCTCGCTAGCTAATACTTAGCTTAGCTGGTTCAAAGCTAATGATACAGTAGCTAGTTGTTAAACGGGGCTTTGCTAGCTGGCCAGTGTTACTGTACTGTGTGCGGTTAGCCGTGCCTGAGTTTAGGTTTAGATAGATAGAAAGATAGCTAGCTAGCAAGCTGGCTGGCAGGCAGGCTTGCTCGCTTGCTAACGTCGGCGGAGAGTGGGATGAACAGTCTAGAACCTACGGTGCTGTAATAGTACTGCTAGTTAGCCGCTCTCTTGGATTTGGAGATTGTTTACATTTTATAACGGCAAATGCATGTTCAGTGCATTATTCAAGGAATCTTATTTGTATTGCCAGCCAGAAAGTGGAGTTGGGGGGGCAAACAGCCGGCTGGCTACCTGGCAATGCTAACGTCAGTTTGGTAAGAGCTTCGCAAAGGACTGCGGTGAGCTCGACAGAAGTCAAGGAAGGAAGAGGTGACTAATGATGAGGGCGAGGGGAAGTGGTGGGTTGTTAAGCGAACAAAAGCGGCAGTATTAGATAAAGAACGTAAAAGAACTTGGCAGGGCAGGGGCCCAGCGACAGTCAAGTTGTGTTGAGCACGACTTGAAATTTTCGCGACAATTTGAATTGCTACACTGGGTAAATTAATAGTATTGTAATTATTTACGTTTAACCGTAAGCCTAAACAAGGCGAATTGTACACATCGTCAACCAGACTGCAAGGACTACCGGTAGTCAAACATAGTACAGTAATACGTAAAGATGGCTTCGGCTAGCAGCATTGCAGCATCTATTGCGAGCAAAACGAAGACTAAGAAGAAACACTTCGTTGCCCAGAAAGTTAAGCTTTTCCGTGCCAGCGACCCTCTTCTCAGCGTACTTATGTGGGGAGTCAATCATTCGGTGAGTTTATCAAAATCACATTTCAAACCAGTTTGCCTGTAGACTGATAGTGTGCTTGCTAGTCTATCGTATGCGAGTGTATTTGACAGACAAATCTGAGATGACAGTTGTCCAGCTGTTGCAGTGCTATCATGCAAATGTGTTGCAGGCCGCAAGTGCGCGCACTATTTGTTCAAACGGACCTCGTTTTCTTTAGTAACCTTAGTGTGTACTTTGTGCAATGTATATGTTTCGATGTCTTTGTTTCATGATTTTGTTTCGTGTTTGTGTCAGCAAAACCTTCTTCAACTTCCTGTTGTGCACATTTACGATAAGACTCATGTCTGTGTCATGATAGAGCTTATCTCTTCTCTCTGCTTTTCCTCCAAGATACTCAAAACACAGCTACTACCCATGCATAATATATCACCAGTTTCCCACTAGAAACAAAAGTACTGTTTCAGTGACCTCTATATTATTTTCTAAATTGGAGTATTTAAGTACTTTTTTAGTCAGGCCTCCCTTTTGGTGTATAGTTTTCTTAATGGCATTTATCAGTTTTGTATAGGTGTATGCACACTGTTCTTTGTCCCACGCACTACTTACACAAGTTATAAAGGAGTAGTGAACTGCCCAAAATCTTTGTAAAAGTCTATTGAGTCTTTCAATTGTGCCGGTGTTCTGCAGAGTTATAGTGTATTAGGCAGCACAACTCTGCAGATCACATCAACTTCTATGGCCAGCCATCTCCAATTCCACTCACTGGATTAATGCCCTCACTGTTGAACAGACAGTGCCTTGCTTTGCGACATTTTGTCAGCATAGACTTTACGCAGGCTATTTCGTCAGTGATGCTAAACATGAATAGGCTATAGTTTACTGTAATAGGATACAGCTGCTGGATGTAGGGCTGGGCAGTATATCTATAAGGTATACCGATATATTTTGGACAATACCTTTTTTTTTTTTTTACAATTGGACAATACTTTTTTATACAGATAGTTTGATTATGCATTTATTAATACATTTTTCCATAAATTCACTGTGTCAGTCAGTCTCTCCCTACCTACCTGCACTTGAATACGCTGTTAACGTGGGGGAGTTGGGAGCAGCGTGATTCAATGCCTTCATATTTGCAGGAGCGAGGACACCGTTCACAGTGGAGAAAATTCACAGATGTCAACCTACAATCCCCCCACTCTCCCATGTGTTGATTCGGAGTAGACTTTTTAATTGCAGCTTTGTGTTGTTGCCAATGAGAGAGTAGATACTAAGTCACATGCTTACTAAATCTTCTATCTGACATAAACAAGAATTACCAGCTAATCAAACATGTGGATTAAATGTATATGAGTTGATAGTAATAAAACAAGTAATAATACCATCCTATGTAACACCCATCTTCGCAACCCTCAAATCACAAACAAGCACACAATATTTTGAGTACATAGTGTGCACAAATTGACAAGTATGCCAAAAGTAGCTTCTGGCGTATTCAAAACGGCCAACATGTTGAGTGTAGAATGATGCACGCTTCACGCACTCAACTGTCACTTTTTTTTTAGAAGGTGAGGGGCCACATCCATTTAAAAGAAATTTCAAAGACCAAGACGTGAACACGGAACTGTGTGTAATTAATCTGTAAATTCTTTTGTGCTAACGCACAAGACGTGAAGGCGACAAATTGGTATGGTCCCAAAATGAGGACATGCCCGGGGAAAAGAGGACGTATGGTCAGCCTAGTTTAATCTACATCTCTGATTAGCTACAGGTAGCTCCGCTACTTAACCACTGTTGAATGCATTGAATCAGTCACGCAGTTCGCAACTATGCAGCGTTAACAGCATTTAACCCTTTAAACGTAATCCTTTTTTTTTTTTCTTGATTATGCTGTTTTTGTGATCGTTGGGAGTTGGAATTGCCATCATATTACAGCCGTAATTGGTATACACACAACTAACTAGTACAATTAAAAAAGGTTAAATGGACTGATGCAGTGAACTATAAACTAGTTCAGCAAGGCTCAGGCTACACACGAAACCTTTTTTCTTCCATGCTACCCAAACACAGATCAAGATTTCTTTGTCAGTAGATAAGGTGTTATGTTAAGACTGTCAACATGTCTTTAGTTAAACACAATTCATACCAAATTGTAAGATTTGAGACAATTATTAGAGGGTCCCTGCCGAATTATGCATGTTTCTTTCAGTACTATATGTAGGAACTGTCCTCTTGCCCCTGATTAGAGTAGGGGTCAGTTGGAATGCCTGGTAACAACAGAACACTGCAGTGGAATGGAGAGAGGGGGAGTGCTGGGAATGCAACCAGGCTTCCAGCACACATCGCTTGCAAATGCAACACACACAAACTCATGCACACTCAGAGGCTGAGAAACAGAACCTCCCTTATCTCTGCTGGGAGGTTCCCATCAATCAAAACAATCTCTTTTGGCACTCCTTGAAAGCCATCAGCTGGATTCCTGCTGCTAAGGCATCTCTGAAAATGTGTGGTTTGCTAATGAAGGATGCTGGTCATTAATGCAAAAAGCCCTGACAGTAGTTTTATGGACCTGAATTATATTATGTACTACTGTGTCTTGAGGCACTATACCAAAAAGTTAAATGCGGTGGTTAATATGGATAAACCGATTGCATTTTAAAGATTTAAAGTTTTAATGTATTTTAATAGGTGGACAGCTGGAGGGTTAAATGTGCAGAAGGGGCGAGTGAACACTTTCCCTGCATTCACACCACTGACGTATTCAACTCTAAAATCTCTCCATCTCTGACAAGCTGTCGCCAAGTCCTCTATAGTGTCTAAACCGCCAGCACTGTGGGGTGTGAGTTCGCGCCAGCAACAACCAGGAACTTGCAGCATTTCAAATATGTTTGTCAACAGTAATGATGTCAAATGAAACGCGTATATGCATGCTGCATGCGTGTGAAACCGGTGATGTAACCGGCTATATAGGCAGGCCTGCCGTTGTGGCCAGTCAAGGTGAAAACCGGCAGATTCCAGTCACCAGCCGATTGATCGGTGCATCTCTAGTGGTTAAGACAATGTTTGCTCATTTGAAATGCTTGGTGGCATTAAGCTAGTGAATGGATTATGTCACTCTTTTGTTTAAAAGCTGATATGTGAACCCAAAGATAAAATGCTCAAACTAATTTCAGATTATAAAGTCCTTGATGCATTAATGTTAATACCAGTTACCTTTTTTCAATAATATAATGGTGTGCTGCGATTTACTTGCATTCATGTAATTATTAGTCTGTGTTAGTGCTCCACTACTGTTGAAAGTGAGTATAGAGTAAATTACTGCCACTTTGATTTTATTTGCAGAACTACTGTGTGTGCAGTAGGAAACTGCTCCCACGCAACAATATGGTTGTGAGACTGAGCTTAACCCTTGTTATGTCCTTCGGGTAAAAATGACCCGAATCACTAGCTCTTTGTGGCAGATAGGTACTAAACCTAATTCTACATCTTACACAGACATATGATGTGCACTGCTGGCAGAACAAAGTGTGAGTTTGAAACCCAAGGACAATAAGAGGGTTAAAAGGCATGAAAAACAACACAAATACATAATGAAATAATTAATAAAGAAATAAATAAATACACGCACCAGTGACAATTAAAAAAAACACAATCATACACAATCAGATGGTGCCATCTGATTGTGTATGATTGTCTTTATGATTGGCTTTTTTTAATTGTCACCAGGTGGCCAAATACTATATTTGCAAGGACATCACAATGGTTAATGTTTGGCGGTTATACTTCCCTGTGAGATTTTACATGCATAATCATTTCAGAATGGGCGCTTGGGGAATTACTCTTGACACAAGTATGAAAGGAAAGTATGAAAATGCTGTTAAAAAAAAAAAAAAAAAAGGCTAAATCTATACCTCAGTCACCATGGCTGCTGTGAACGGGCAAACACTGACACAAATAAACACAAGTCAGTCATACATACTCAGATTTTAATAAAACCTTGCCCACATGCTCGCAAACACTAAGGAAACAGCATCCTTAGGGATCGTTTCTAGGTTAACCGTTGGGATTGCATATATTTCTATTCTTTGCCACAGGACTAACCGATGGCTAACATAATTGTGCACGTGTGTCTCTGCATTTGTAATTATACAGCACTTTGCAGTGTCAGTATTTTGTATGTGGACATACTATATGTTCCTGCTGGCTTGTAGGCTGTCTCTTACCTTGACACAGCTAATACCACATCGAAAATATGCAACACAGCTGAAAAGATTGATTTAGTCAGCAGGAGAGGTCCATAAGCCTGTTTGTTACTTAGTCAGTCAAAACCACTGGATCCTTTAATTGCTGTTCTTTCATAATGCTGACTGCACCACAGATGTGTAGGCTTCATGTATCGCCCTATGCCTTGTAGTTGGAAAATAACTCTTTTAGGATCATTTGTGAGTGAACACTGTTTGTACACGTATTTACATTTTCTCATGGTCTCTTATAATAATGATAATAATTATTATTATTATTATTATTATTATTATTATTATTATTATTATTAACAACAACTTGGACACTTGTTGGCTTCGCGAGACCACCTTGATCTCGCAACGCTAACAAGTGTCCAAGTTTCCAGCTTCAGTTTTACTTCACCACGAGAATTAGTCTGGCAATTCTTTCAATTATGTCCATGTGACCAATCAACGTTGTACTGGTAGCAACGGGTGTGGTTTAGGTTTGACAACAGCGAAAGCGACTCAAACAACAATGGCAGTTCCTACAGATAAACAGATGGTTCATCCAATCAACTGCTAAGTATTTTTTCAAAGCACCTTTCCTTTTTCAAACCGTTTCAATGGATAGAGCTCACTAAAACACAGGTCTAACAGTAAGCTGAATCATTGTGACAGTTTTTCTTTAGTTGTAGTGGTTGTTAAATCAATTTCTAAATGTCATATCTAAGCTCCATCATGGATTTATTTTATTTTTTTCTGCTGAAAGAGAGAGATCCAGGCATAATCATGTTCCAAAACTATAGTAAGAAAGAGGTGGAGACATACAGTAGAGAATAAATAAGGAGGATCGTTTAAAAAAAAACAACAGTTTTTGTGAATGCTATTGTATTGTTTGAACCTGATTGCACTCTCTTGAATTGTTTTATTATTGTGGTCTTACTGTACATTTTGTAGCAGTACATTTTACATTATTCTATGTAGGGCTGCAGTGACGACTTTACATGTAGGGCCTGTGGGGCCGGGCCCACCAGTAGATGGCGCTGTGGAACAGTGACTGACCTTATCAATAATTAAGTGTAGCAAGTAATATAACAATTAATACAATATATTCTTTGTAACTAAAATTACAAATGTTTATTATAACAATGGTAAGGATGTCTGATGCATTCTAAATAACTTAGGCATACTACCTAAGGTCAGGCTACTTCTAGTGACGTTTGTTTAGAGAGCATGGGGCCGCCCGCAGAGTTCATTTGATAAGTGAACAGATTAAAATACAGTGCACATGTCCAATGCGTTTTCAAAAACATGATGCGGGGCACCAACATATGGGCCCTATAGCCTATCAAACATAAAAGAACGACCTATGTCAATACGTTCAAGAAATGTTTACTTTTGGTATCCGCATTGCTACCGGTTGACAAGGTACTATCTATCATCGGCGTTGCAAACAGTTTCTCCACTTATGCTATCCATTGCAAATGAGCTCATTCATGGATTGGTGGATTTTGACTAAAGTTTTTGACAAGTTTGCCCGAATGAAAGATCGTAGTGCATCCTTTCTTTTCATGGAATGAATGTCACTGGTGATTCTACTGTATTTTTCATTATTACAGCCACAGGACATGCAGTTAAGGCAGGGGTGAGTTTGCACCCCTGCCTATTCATTTTGAATGCTCTTTCCCCCCTCTTTCTTTTTTTTTTCTTTTAACTTATTTTCCTGTTACTTTGTATTTTAATATAAAGCTGAATTCCATGACCAGTTACCATTTGTCTGTGTGTCCCACACACATGTTTGTGAAGACCTATAAAACATTGGAGTTCAGTTCAATTTCCACCCAGCAACCAATAGATCTCATAAAAGCAACAGGTCAGAAGAGATGATAGGTCAGTATGAGGTCAACTTGAATTGCAATGATTATGGTGGTAAATGGTCTGACAGTGAAATGGGGATGGGCAATATGGATAGCCAATATCGTATATAGTGCTTTTCTAACCTACCGGCCATGATCACATTCACCATTCACACACACATTCATACAACTATGTTGGTGTCAACCATGCAAGGAGCTACCTGACCACCGGGAGCAGTTAAGATTAGGTGTATTGCTCAAGGACACCTCAACACTTGGTGAGGAGTTAGTGGGGTTCGAACCAGCGACTTCACCTGTTGCCCCCACTTCCCACTGCGCCACTGCCGCCATGATAAACATGGAACCCGTGTTTTTGATGTTTTTTTTTTTGTTTTTTTGTTTTTTTTTGCCTAGTGTGAAATATTCACTGCATGTTGTACAACCACAATGAGCAGAAAACATGCAGGCCACTATGACATCAGGGAATAATCCTACAGTAGCTAATTATCATGAATGGGTTGTAGGAAGTCCACATCTACAACAGGGAAAAAAAACAGGTGGGCTGTGGAATGATGTCCCATTAAGGTTTTAATTGGTTCAAGATATTTATAATTGTATTATATATTGTGTCACAGATCCACATATTATTGGCTGGTGAAAATTTGCCTTGTCCTAGTCCTGGACTGCACACCATACAGTACAGCAGATAATAAGCTATGTGAAAACATGGATATAATGGTTATGCTTCTATAAATGACACAATATATGATTTCCTTGCAACATTTAACCTACGTACTTGTATTTCTATATTTTAAAGCTACTATGTACAGATTTACCATAGGATTACAGCTGCATACATGTTTTTAATGCTACACTGACTTATAATGGGGAGAATGGCATATTTGTCATTAACTAGAAAATACCATCTTGGTATGGTTAGTACGTAGACGAGTATGTTAACGTGAAGCCGATTACTTCCCATCATATGAAAAGTAACTTGATACTTGTAGTCTTTTCACTAGATACTTTCTTACTCAAGTCTACTTTTACGTCATTATAAGATAATACTTGAGTACGGTTTTTGGCTACTCTACCCACTATTATAACAAGGTGTCCGAGGATTTCGTTTTTTGCCAGCTTTCAGGGACTGAAATTTAAAAGATTTTAACCATTCTCCATTCTTTCTGTTTACTGGTCGGGGATAGAGCATTGGAAGTTCTGGGAGATGTGTTGTGGATTGGGTTATTTAGTGCTTCTGTGGTGTCGTCTCCGGAGTTCCCCTTATGGTGGTGCCTGGTTGGTGGGCTGGATCGTGGGTGGGTGTGTGCCCTGGCCTGCAATGTCTGGGGGTTTAGCTAGGGGGAGCTGATTCATTTAGTCACCTGCGTCTTGTCTGTGTTCGGTGGTGAGCCCCTGGTGCCATATCGTTGGAGGTCTGGGATATGTTGGTGTGTGGGCTCATTCCTTCAGTGTCTTTGGTTTTCCATTCTCTGAGATTGAAGTGGTTGGGGAGAGGGTCTGGCGGGAATGGGACTCCTGATGTTGATTGATTTTTCTGTTTTACCAGGTGCTTTTTGTGACTGGAGAGTTGGGATGATGGGTGTTACATAGTGTGGTATTATTACTTGTTTTATTACTTGTTTATATTGCTTACTACTATTAATTGTTTTTAATGGTTTTGTAGTGTGAAGCACTTTGTGTTGCATGTATTTGTAAAAAAGTGCAAAGTGAAAAGTGCTATATAAACAAAGATTTATTGATTGAACATACTTTTCGAATTTTTCGAAAATCACCCCAACTTGTCAGAACAGCAGTCCTTCAGATTGCCAACAAATACACCGCTGTAAAACTTTTGTTTACAACAGCCTGTAAGTGCATTAAACTCTGCAAACTGTAGGGGAGCCCAGTAACAACAAAGCAGAATATGCAACTTCACAACAAAATATAGGGCTTTAACATATTAAGAAATTGTTTTGTCAAGTCTGAGTTTCCAATGATTGCCAGTGTGGTCCCGGCTCACTACAGTATTATGCTTATCACTGTGCTTCCTTTTTTTTCTCATGCTATATCCTACTCTGTGAGTACCAATTAAGATACAGATTAAATATGTTACTTGTAGTTCCCCACTGTATGTTCTTCCTACAAAAATGTGAGAAGCTTTAGTTTACTTTAAGTACAATATACAGTTACTAATGATACAAATATCTGTTTTGGTACTATCATTTTTTGCTATTGGAGTTAATAATAGCTATGCTTGTTGTCGTACGTAAGCTAAGTATGAATAAGTGAGTATGAAGTCTGAATTCTATGATTTGCATTTGAAGAAGAGTGAAAACTGTCGACAGTTCAGTGATTGTTCATCAGCTAAGAGGGAACTTTGCTATTCTGCTGACTAAGCATGCTCAATAAACCAGCTTCCTGTCCAATGTAGGCACAATGTGCAGTTGCTTTGCTTTGTGCCGGAAACCAACATCCGTCGCCATAGTGACAAACAACAGTTTGTAGTGTAAAAGGTGACTGCATGGCTTAAATACAGTTTCCTAGTTGCAGCAAGATAAGGGTGTTGACGATGACATTGGAGTTTATAGGCTAGAACCTAGCCTAATCAACTAGCCGCCGCTAGGGGATCAAGCTAAAATATTTACGGTGCACTATGTAGTTTTGGCCAGCCATATAATTCAAACTCCACATTAAAAGCAGGGCAGTATATCACCAGAATGTAGTGGTATCCACACCCTATCATAAGAAGAAGTCAGTACAATCACGCCCCTGATCCTCATAGCTTCACCTTGTAGCCTACGCAGTAAACATACACACACTTGCAGTTAATCTTGATGAAATATACAGGTACTCCGATGGAATGTGAACATGAAATTATTATCGAATAGCCTACTGAAATAAACTTAGCTCCGTTCTCATTTAGACTATGACGACCAGTGAAATATGTCTGGTGACAGTCTATTCAGATGAGTTAATTCCGTTATTGAGAAGTGTCACGTCCGCGACTAGCCTCTCTCTTTCTCTCTAAACAAGCTAGTTGAAATGTTGTCAGATCTGCATGAAACTTCATTCCTAAACTGTTCAAGAGTCGTCTCCAGCGATCGAACGCAATGCCAATGTTAACTCTACTTTTGCTTCTTTTTCTATCATTTCTTTGCCATGCCATTCGACCATTGCTGCGTTTTGGCTACTGTTCATTCAGCATCTTACATGGATGGATGCAGTATCCTGATGTAGTGGGCAGTACCGTACGTTATTGACAACAGGTGAGCATACGCTCTCACGGCAGCTTCTTCTTCGTCTGTTCATGTTGGACCGAGGGTAGACTGGATGCCACAGTTACGGACTTCACCCCTTGCAATTCAAAGTGGTAATACAAGGCAGTACAGCCCGTACGCTAGCAGTTTAGCATATATATATATATATATATATATATATATATCTCCCCAACAAAGGAGAATGTATTTTATTAATCCTTCTCTCTGTTGGACCATTTGACCATTTGACCATAGTTCCTCCCAGCTCGAGAAGGGTTCTTAAATCAACATTTCTGAGAGCAACTGCCAAAACTAAGACTAAAGACTAAATTGAATTCTAATGACCTGCACATTTGTGAGTGTCAGTCTTTTAGGACATGCTTTAATGCTGTGCTATGATGGAATCCAACATTGTTTTGGTTTGACTCAGTGCATGCCCCTCCATCATCTCCTGATTGCTCATTAGTTTGCACTGCTCTCTGCTCCACTGCAATCACCCTTTAAAAAGTTATTTTAGTATATAAACTGTAAGATGGGGCAGACATTGAAGCTTCTAGAAGCACAACATTGTGCTGCCATCACAAATGCAATAATGTGTAATAATATGTTATCTTGTATATTGCAATGTCAGTTAGCCTAAATTAAATGCTTTGATGCTTTCAATTAATGTCTTAATTTAGAAAGTTTATTTCCCCCAAATTTGCTCTCATTAGTTTGTTTAATGATATATTTTAAATATTTTTTTCTTAGAAAAAGACAGTGAGTGAGTGCTGTTTCTCTTGGACACTTTACACTGATTTTCAACTCTTGGTGTCTCCACCTCCATCTCTGTTTCTTTAGGTAATGCGTTAGGCTTGATATGTTTGAGCATTGAACCAAACAAAGCCTGTGAATGTCTGGCAGAGCAGTGAGGTGAGGGAAAACAATGTGATTCTGTGTATACAAAGGAGCGGGGGAGTGTGTCACCCCCCTGTGGGGTACATCAGCTGTGCCTGACGGCCTGGTGCTGTGGCAACTTGCCAGTATGGATCTCACTCCCCAAGGGAGGATGGTTGCGACAAGCTCTCTTCTCCACAGCACTGGTTGTTTTTGTTTGTTTCCCCCTGGGGTGTCTCCTGAGTGTAAACCATTACAAGCAAGGGAAAGAACTGAGTTAATCATATTAATCAATGAGCAGAGATGGGCAGATGTAGGATTATAGCAGTCTTCTTTTTATGCAGAACAGGCACAAATTGGTACAAAATTGGTAAAAAAAATAAAAAAAAAAGAATTCACAAAACAAATCACCCCCAGACCCTGGCTATATGTCGTCCCCCTTTTTATGTCGTCGTTGAAGTTAAAGCTACACACATGCAGTGTTCTTTTCTTGAATATAACATATACAGAAACCATACATAACTGATACAGTGGCCCAAAAACTGTGGTGCATATCGAACTGCAGCCTCACTGTACCGTTGCCTCCCAAATGTTTGTCTGTGTGTGTGCGTCATACTATTGAAACAGAGCTTTGTTGGTCAGGCATCATCTGTCTCCCTAGTCAGTCCAGACTGCCACTTGGCGGTATCTATGTGACGTTTGCAGCTACATCGGGCCACTGAAGCACAAATATGGCAACTGCCGTCCTCTGTAGCTGCAATGTGCTGTATTTGTAGTTGTATTGATTGGCTCTAGAAAAATGTAAGCATTCTTCAAATAGCAGGTCACTCATCAAGTTGTAGGCCTAAGCACTTTAAAACAGAGCAGATCTAAGTATACTGAACAATAGTAGTAACGTAACAGTTTTCTTTCCCTTGATAAGGAGGACTTGGTCTAAAGGAGTATTACCCCATGCCTCTTAAGTGTGCCAGATGCTTTCATCTGTCAGCCAGTCAGTCATGCTGAGGCCATATTCCAAACCATCTGCCGTGAGCCTCTTGCTAGTTACAGGGCTTCTGTCAGTCCCCAATGGCCAAAATATTGACACCATCCTGTAACACAGCTGCTGGAATAGTGATGCATACAGACGTATATGGGCAAATGCATATAGAAATTGCATATTGGAAATCATAAAGAGTATATTTTATTTTATGTTTAAAATGAAGGAAATATGTTTAGAAATATATTCAAAGGGCAGTGCCTGCGGCCTGTCACTGTGGTTTTAGAAAAATGACTATGGCTATTAATAGACCCAAGCAACCTGCCAGTGACAGAGACAAACACACAGGCTTGGATCATGTGTGTATCAAGCTGTGCCTGAATCACTTTAATGCCAGATCACAGTATTACAACACCGTGTGGGAAGGCTATGAGCAAATGGAAAACTCCAAGGTTTTAGCCTGGGTGTTTTTAAGTAAATTAAAGTTTGTCAATGTGTCCTTTTGTGCATAGTTGGTGTCTTATAATTTGCTTCTATGTATTGCCAATTATTTGGAAGGCTTTAATTAGCATTTGTTCACACGCTACAAGAGTCGAAATGAGGTGAAAATTGAGGTGTTGAATAACCCATGTTTTCTCAAAGGCTTTCTTGCAGCCTGGGGCATTGCCAGACCCAATTTACTGGGGCAAATGTCCCAGTATTAGTTTTCTGTACCCCAGTATCCGATGCGCGAAATCTAAGGTGTGTGCGCTTACATTAGAAAATATGTTTATAAAAAATTTTGCAAAGCAAGTGATTGACTGTTTTTTCACCCGTAACAAGTAACATAACCTGAAGCACCTTTTATGACTTTTTCGATCTGTGTGCCGAGCGTCTTTTCTACCCCAAGTAGTGATGTGGACTGATATAAATATTGCAGCTTCCATTTGTCATCATAAGTTTTGTTAATGTACACAACACACAATTTTATAGCCATATACTGTATGACTTAATAATTACAGCTTGCATTATGAATCAAGAGCTTGTAGTTCAGATTAAGAGAAGGTGGAAGTCCCATCGGTTAAAAAGGGAGAGCCCTGAGAAAAATCTACGTCAAGACGTCCTTACTTTAGTATATTATTAATGGTATGCAAGAGTTGTGACTTGCCCAGTTTCTCTGGTGAAATCCTAAATCTCTTCTCTCCCTTATGTCTCTGCCCAGATAAACGAGCTAAGCCATGTTCAGATTCCCATCATGCTTATGCCAGATGACTTCAAGGCCTACTCCAAGATTAAGGTGGACAACCACCTCTTTAACAAGTAGGTTACCATTCTTGTCCTTGCATTGTGTTATGTAACTGTCTGTTGTAACAAGCGAGGCCATTTTAATCTTGCAGATTACGTTTTACAGTGTGTATGATTTACCAACTGATCTTTATCTGGGTATTTCAAGATTTTGAATAATCTTTTTGTTTTTAATTTTAAATGTATATATTGGAAAAACGTTGTGTGTCCGGCCATCCATCCATCCATCTGCCTGTCTGTGTCCACTCAGGGAGAACATGCCAAGCCATTTCAAGTTCAAGGAGTACTGCCCTTTGGTGTTCCGGAACCTCAGAGAGAGATTTGGCATTGATGACCAGGACTTCCAGGTGTGCACGCGCAGGCATGCACAACTCTTCGCTGACGTGCACACACATACACATACTCACTCACAAATGGAGAAAACAAAAGAAGGCAAATTGAACGGTGCTGAGTCATGCCTTGGTCAAATGGTCTCCCTCAGGTTTTTTTCTGTCCTATTGTAGGTCCTAGATTTTTGGGATTTAAGCTTGAGAGTAAAAGACAACGAATGTCAGAAATGGTCTTTAACGTCCTTTGTTGTACATGTTATAATAAAGGCTCCTTTTAGATTGACAAAAGCCATGTCTCTTCTGGTAAATAATAGTATTATGTCAATGTAGTTTGTAATTGACAATTTACATTACTCTGTCCTGACTATATGTTTTGTACTGTAAGTACTGGCCTGCATATTAATTCGGACCAACGATTTGATATGGTTCTGACTTGCTGTTGGCCCTCAACCGATTTTTCCTTTCCCTCCTTTGTTTCAGTCTGCCCCTCTTTTTCCCCGTCTTTCTTAGTAAATCCCAATTCCCAGGGCAGGCAGTGAGTTGGCAGCATGTTGAGGTCAGTGTGTCCCAGCTCAGAGCAGCTGTCCCTCTCTCATGTTTGCATTAGAGTCAGGCTGGCTACAGTCAGCGGGCAGTGGCAGGGTGTGAAGACACTGGCTAGCACAAAGACATGCCTTGACATTCTGAATGTCAAGGCACTCACAATGCTAAAGCTCACTGCTGACTCTTTTGTGTAGTTAGGTGAAAGAACATGTAAAACTGCTACACTGTAGCTAGCTCTGTAGCGAAACAATATCACATTTTCATATTAAATATAAAGCAGGAAATGTTGATGAAACCCTTTCATCAATGAAGTTGTTCCAGCTACGGACTCCATCTGAGCCATTACCCTGGGGCCCAGGTCTTTAGTATTCCTGTCCTGCCACAGCATGAGTTGGTTGCAGGAGGAGGGAAAGAATTGAGGGTAGAGGAAACAAAGACATTTTGGGGAATGGAGCGTGGTGAAGGTGGGGGTTGTGTAGGCACATTGGGTCATGTTGCTTTTGTGATCAAACCTGTGCACGTCAGCTGTGTGAGCATGCATGTGCGCGCATGTGTGTAAGTGAATGTGAATGGGTTCAGCAGGTTATGGAAGCAAGCAGAACTCAGTGGTAGATTGTCTTTTAGGCCCCCACTGTCGTGCTAGCATGTCCCCTGTATTACTGTTACGATGCGTGGAGCCAAAATACACAGGCCGCCTTGGATTGCAGCTATTATTTACTTGTCCAAGTCGGGAGGACTAACCAGACTCCCAGCAGACGGTGAGCCACAGTAATGGCTCTTGGCCTGTGTTCCGGCAGAACTCCTTGACACGCAGTGCTCCGCTGAACAGCGAGGCTCAGGGACGCAGCGGTGCCCGCTTCCACACCTCCTACGACAAGCGGTACGTCATCAAGACCATCAGCAGCGAGGACGTGGCAGAGATGCACAACATCCTCAAGAAGTACCACCAGGTAACAGATCTGTTGTCACGCTGCCATTGTACCAGAGTAAAATGCCGGCTTCGCCACCACTTGTTCCGACATCCTGCATACATCCTGTATACTGTACTTGTGTGGCGGGTGAAGGGAGGGGAGGGGGTGGGGACGTTCCGCAAGTTAAAGTGTTCGCTCATACTGTCTTGGATTTGTACAGTTCAGGGAAATCTCATACCTTTGCTGTCTGGTGTACCTCACCGATGGGATGGGGCACCTACTTTATTGAACATCATCTGTGAACAGTGCCATTGGTGTGGCTTCATGCTGGAATTGGCTGTTTGCCCTTGGGCCCAGCAGGCACATGGGTTGGGAGCACTGCTACAACATGCAAATGTTGAATATCCTCCACCTGAGGCTACTGAACGGACATACCGGTATATGCTTCCGGTTCCCTCTGTAGTTCATTGTGGAGTGCCATGGGAACACGCTGCTGCCTCAGTTCCTGGGGATGTACCGCCTCACGGTGGACGGAGACGAAACCTACATGATTGTCACGCGGAACGTCTTCTCCCACCGCCTGTCTGTCTACAAGAAATATGACCTCAAGGTGAGAGGAGGCATTACGGTTTAGCTACGGCCAGGTATTTAGTTAAACTGAATATGCTGTTGATGTGTAAATGGTCACAGCATCATTAGTCAGTCAACAAGAATGGCGGATGTGCTGGAATGAGAAAGCCTAATCATAGTTATGTCTTCTTTGTTGTAGGGATCAACTGTGGCGAGAGAAGCCAGCGACAAAGAGAAGGTACTGTGTCATAACTCTGGATGCACACAAACCTTTAACATCTCACACACAGGAAATTTCACCAAACTTCATTTTGCATTGAATTGCATTAGAATAATGTAAATAATTTCAGATTTACAAGTAGCCACTCCATTAAAAGCCATGTGGAAGAATAATAACAAATAGAGCAGTGGTATTGTTTCAGATGACAAACACAGCTTCTGTCCATCCCACACAAGTCTGATATCTGGTTAGCCTTTGGGTGGAGATGACAATGACAGATATCCATCATCTTCTGTTAGCAATCATCCCATCATCCCAGCCCTCCCACAAGCTCCTGCACGCTGTGTATTTCTGTGTTCATTACGCTTTAACCCCTATCCTAGCTTATGCTCCACTGCTTGCTGTATCTGAGGCTAAGGTTTGTGTGTGTGTGTGTGTGTGTGTGTATAAATTATATCAAACATTGCCACCTACCATGGACACAAGTCTCATGTATGTTTTAAGGAGAATGCTACTGTCAGGCAACAGGTTTTGGCAAATGTTGCATAGCAACTATGTTCATTTTAGGATAGAACAAAATGAGTCACTGGATGCCAACAGCACAGAGAGCTGAGTCACTTTTTCTAGGTCATGTGTGCGTGTCTGTGTAAATGTCTGTGTGGACAAGTTTATAGGCCTTCTGTACAAGCAGTGCTGTGGTTTTCCTTTAAGTGGTCTGGTCTTCCTGCTGGCCCTTATGGGGCTTTAAAGGCGGTCTACGCGGTCAAGCATTAAAGACTTCTAAATAAAGCAAAAGTGAAAAGGAAACACTAGTGTATTAAAATTGATGGGTGGATAGTAGAGGATTAAACGGCATGATCTCAACATGACATTGGTCTCACTAATGACCATTCAGCCATGTGTGAAACATTATTTAAAGACTTAATGATGAAGGTGAAAGGATGTCATTTAAGTTGGTCACGCAATTTCAGTAAGTCTGTGGTGTTTGCTACTGTTATACCTGCCCAGATCTATAGTCCATGTGACAGTAAAAGCCAACCTAAATGGAGCAGTAAACTTGTGCATACACATTCATTCACACAATCTGTCAACCAACAAACACAGCAGTGTTTTCTCCTGACTGCATGGCTGGCCCACTAATGCATGTCTCTGCATGGTATATATTCCTTTTCTGCATCAGTTCTGAAGACTTTGGTGTTCTAACAGGCATAATAATGTGTTTGGATACCATTCTGTTGCATGCAGACACATCCTACTCACACATGACGTGATTTTCTCAATATAAAACGCAGCTTTGGGTATGTGTAGTTTTTGGGGTGTTTCTTCACTTCTATAGCATTTAAGTTAGTTCTGTCTGTCACTTGGCTAGTTTATAATAATCAACCACAATTCAACCACAAAAAGATATCACCTATGTTCTTATATTAATATTTAACAAAATTACAAAATTCATTAACATTTTATGCCAAGGTCCATTCTTGTCATGAGATGACTCATTAGAAACCCATTCATCATCAGCCATGTTGGGCCCACAGTGGAACAGATGTAGGACATTTGTGCTTCTGCACTATGTAGTGGTAACCTGTGAAATAAAAGTTGTTGTTTTCTTCTATATTATTCAAGAGATAGCAGTCATTGCTTGGTCACACTACCACTTGTGTTTGCACCAGGTTTCAGCCTGTTTGTTTGTTTTTTTGTTTTGTTTTTTCCTCTCCCCTTACTCTTCCCTCCAGCACCAGCTGGCATCTCCAGTGGGGATACATGGCTTTGACGTGGTAGTGTGAATGTGATCTGCCTCAGTCATAGTACAGTACCCGGCTGTGTCTGGTTTTTTTTTGGGAGGTTTTTTTGTTAGGCTTTGTGTGATGTTACCATATTTGTGCCCATAGCCTCACTATGTAAAATGCTCTTTAGTTTGGTTTGCTATTTTAGCCCTGCTGTACTCGGCTCATAGTGCTTGTAGGCCAGCTCTGTCAGTCTGCTCCCTTTATCAGCAAGGACCCTGCTAATGCATAAATCCCCACTAGGTGTCGATCAGTGTAGACTGACAGATTTGCCAAAAATCCCTCATAGTTGTAGTATAGATTACATGTTTGCCATGCACACATTCCTTTATCACTTAACTGTATAGTATTTTAAATGTACAGAAAACCGTGTGGGGGGGAACTCATGCATTGCAATAGTTGGAAATGTTTGTATCTGGAGCAGGCATTGTCTTTAAACATTAACTCTGCGTATTATAATGTCCAGTCAGCTACCACGATATATCACACACTGCGCTAGAACAATCTTCTGTCGCTTACGTCATTTCGTTTAGATGAAATGATGCACTGTTTTTCTCCTGAACACTGTTACTTCCAACTTCCTTCCTTCCTTCTTCCTCTCTCTTCTCTCCTTCACCCTTCCCTCGCCCCACCCACCTTCTCTAGCAGCCACGCCCGCCAGAGGATGTGCCCCTGCGGCCCAAATCTGGTAACGTTCAGCAAAGGCTGCAAACACTGCGGATTGCCACGCGCTTTTACTGCGCCATGAAACACGTAAGAGATGTAAGAGAACCAGGGCTCATATACCAGGCATGATCTATGGAAACCCCCTCTTATTTCCAATTTTGCTTTTTTAATTTTAATTTCTTATTCTCAAAGCTGACACCCGCTGGCACGCTCTCCATCTCATCTCAGTTGCTCTTTGTTTTTGCACCCAGACAGTTGACCAGAGAGTTCACTATACTTCACACTGGTTACTCACCAATGATATTTCGTATCAAGTCATTTTCACAGAGCTGAGGGGACAAGTGCAATGACAAATGACAGTGGGGGAATGTTGAAAATCCTGAGATGAACCAGATGTTAACAAAGATGGTTGTGATTGTGATGAATACATTAGTTGGCATAAAACACATATTTCCAAGTCTCCGTCCATTTTCTGTGCTTTTGGAAAGAAGTCTGAACTGCTGGGCTTGATTCGTTTAGCATGGGTAGTGATTTGGAAAACCGCAACTACATAAAGTTTTCAAGATGACATTGAACTTCCAGTACATTACCCTGTGTAGTTCAGGTTGAAATAGGACCTGTTTATTCCTCATACTCATTGTAGTCATTAGGATTTCACTGCATATTTTTTGATTTCATTTGAAGTTACAAAGTGCATTAGAAGGCGTTTTCAAGGCTGCTTTTTTTTTTTCTTCTATACTGTGTGTCTCAGTATGCTTAGGTAGGTCTTACAGTTGGTATTTGACTTGAGCATGCTTTGCAGTGCAACAGTGGCCTCATATGGGGAAAATAAGTGCTTTGGATAATCCTGGGTGGAGAAAGAAAGAAAGTACCAAACCTGAGATTAACGTTCTTTTGATGTACTGGCCAAATCACCAGCCACTGTACAGCTCAATGCAGTTAATCTTTTCTCTACTTTCTCTTCCTGCCTCGTTTTACTTTATTTTCCTATCAGCAGCCTTAGTGTAGCGCACCACTACGCTGCTGGCTTAGATGGCACCCATGGTGCCAAACCAGTTAAGAGAATCTCATGGCGACTGACATAATGCGCTTGCATGAATGGATAAAATGGTTGTGAGTGTGTGGATTGGAAAGGGGAAGAATTTTTTTATGGATGTAGAAAATGATGAATGAATAATATAGTCCAGGAGACAGGCCTTTCATGCTGAAGCATTATGTTTTTCACAGATTAAATGTTGTCTCATTTTCATTTGGTCAGTGAGCTGCTCATCTTTATTTATTTTTTAGCCAATCAGAGGTCTATGTCTGTCTATATATGTGCTCAGGGGTTATGTGTGCTTTGACCTGTATCTTTCTGTGAGTGTGGATAACGTGTATGTGTGTAAAGGCCCGGCTCAGTCTGCCTCTGCAGTGCTGTGATGTTTTGCTGCTCTCCCACTGCCGTAGAAATGTAACAATGTAACGGTACCTTACCTAATTTCCTACTCCTTATATCCTCAGTGCCCCTACCTTACCTTATAAATGCTATGCTTCACAAAACACATCTGACCTCCACAGGCCATTTGCAGTACTGCAACAGGCTAAAGCATCATTAACCACAAGTAGTAACAAACTGTAAAGTGAAATCCTTGTCTTTCAAGCTGTGTAGTGGGAAGAGATCTAAGATATTAAAATGTTCAGTTGTCTTCAAGATAACTTCTCTAAACAAACATGTTTAGTAATTTTGCTGAGATTAGTTCTGATGTAAAGTGGCAAATAAGACCTGTTCTTGATACATGCCTTTAAAAAAACTTGTAAATGTATACACTGCTATAAACTGCAGATAAAATTACTGTTTGAAGTTTCATCTAGTATGCTGTAACTTTATGTGTGCATGCATTGCACACATTTGGAATTTTAAATGGAGCCCATTTTAGGTTATTTCACGTTTAACAGAATGGCATGACTAACAAACCGTGGGGTGTTTTAGCTTGCAGAATTTCCTAGTCACTTAAAAATCAACAAGCCATATCAATATGTCAATGCCAGTTCTGACATTAGGAGTACTTGTGGAATTGTGATACAGTATGTTTTGCTTTTTGATGTACTCCGGTTTTGTGAGGGTCTTTTCAAGTACACTGGTTTCGTGAGATAAATGGATCGAACAGAACACCTGGGCAATATACAGTAGTTAACAATGTTGCTCGACGGCATTGGTATGAGGGGTGGATTAAATTACAACTAAATTAGTAGATACATCTGATTATATACAATCATTGACAATTAAATGTACGTTACATTTTAACCACTTTATATAGAAAGAGTTTGCTTTTAGGTTTTTGCAGATCTCCTATCATTTAATGGTCA
Source organism: Aphredoderus sayanus (assembly GCA_027564795.1). Classification (NCBI taxonomy): domain Eukaryota; kingdom Metazoa; phylum Chordata; class Actinopteri; order Percopsiformes; family Aphredoderidae; genus Aphredoderus; species Aphredoderus sayanus. Next base: position 1,531,484 of record JAODUG010000013.1, read on the forward strand.
AGGATTGTATTACATTAGATGCCTTATTATGATCTTTTGTGATTTACTACTTTGGTTTTAATTAAATTTGTATAACATTCACCCCTCCTACATTACCACTCTTTCTGTCCTACGCATATCCCTCGTAATGTACTCTGGGTCAAACTGACCCAAATCACTAGCTCTTTGTGGCAGATAGTAGGCGCTAAACCTAATT
>JAODUG010000013.1:1531779-1546061 GCA_027564795.1 Aphredoderus sayanus
TCTCTCTCTCTCTCTCTCTCTCTCTCTCTCTCTCTCTCTCTCTCTCTCTCTCTCTCTCTCTCTCTCTCTCATACACATGGAGAACAAACTGGACAACTTAACAAACAGCCAACTAGTAGCCTATGTGGAAGTCCAATGTATTTCATATGACCAATGAATTACCATTGGCTATGCATCAGCTGCACCAGCACCAGGATATGATTGGCCAAGAAGGTCAAGGAATGGTGATTGGGGGCATAATACAGGTAGGTAGTTAGGTAGGTGAAAGAAAGAAATATGTTGTACCATGGTGCTTTAAAGAACAGTCTCCACTAACTGATGTGTTTTTATTAACAAATAGATGGCACTCACGCATCTTACATATTCATTTTCCTTCCTTTAATTTTAATTTTAGTAATTTCTTTTGAAACAACCCAGTCTAGATGCACAATTCAAGCACACATTGCTACATGTTTGTCATTCCAAATTATGTATAATTTATGTTTTACCCTTATCAATGGCGAAACCACCAGGGTGGCAACTGGCAAGGGGTGGCAGCTGCCACCATAAAAATATGTCTTGCCACCCCAGTGTTCAGAAATACGTGTCTGCTGTAATATATTCATATTACATTTTATTGAAAGGTAATGTAAATCTTCTTAATATAGTTGATTATCTCGATGATAACCCGACCTCAATATCATCGAGTCACCCTTACTCCATCAAATGGTTTAGTCCCAGTGTGCTGCTCCCTCCCAGTGAAAACACGTTAGCGACAGTTCAGAAAGGGAGGTGAACCACATTGCGAAAGGTACTGCTACACGTTTACTAAACATTGTGTACCAGTGGCGCAGGAGAGATTTATTAACCCTTGTGGTGTCCTCTGGGTCAAAACGACCCAAATCACCAGCTTTTTGTGGCAGATAGAAGGCGCTAAACCTAATTCTACCGCTTACACAGACATATGATGTGCACTGCTGGCACAACAAGATGAGTGTTAGAAACCCGAGGACAACAAGAGTTTAAAAATGCACAATAAACAACACAAATACATGAAGAAATAATTAAGAAATAATTAAATACACAAAGCAATGCCAGTTAAAATAACACAAAATCATACACAATCAGATGGCGCCGCCAAATACGATATTTTTAAGGACATCACGAGGGTTATGTCGGGGGAGCAAATATTCTCAACTTTTAGGCTCATACAACTATCTAATTACGAGTTATTTAAGCAATTTGTGTTTGGTTTTTATACTAAAAAAGTAATGCATACATTTTTATTAACCCTCGTAATGTACTCAGAAATATGGTATTTGGCCACACGGCGGCGCCATCTGATTGTGTATGATTTGTGTGTTTTTCAATTGTCATTGCTAAATGTATTTATTTATTTATTAATTATGTTTTTATGTATTTATGTAGATGTTTGTGCCTTTCAACCCTCCTGTCCTCTGGTTTCACACTCACACCTTGTTGTGCCAGCAGTGCACATCATATGTCTGTGTAAGCTGTACGATTAGGTTTAGCGCCTTCTATCTGCCACAAAGAGCTAGTGATTTGGGCAATTTTGACCCGGACTAAATTACGAGGGTTAAACCATGTGTAATCGGGTCCGTTACGACGTCCCGGCTCTCTAGCGTGAAAAGCAGTCGCTCTTGCAAGACAAGATAAAATTCAACAGGCCCTAGCATAAGTCGCCAATGCGTCCTTTGAGGTGCACTTCTTGCGCAGCTACCAGCTGCACTGGTATTTTCAAGTTATGTATATTATGGCAATGCATGTACTCTGCAATACCAACATATGATTATTATGTTAGAAACCAGTAAGACTAAATAAATAAATGTTTGTATAACTACAGCATTCTCTTTGTGGTAAGAATGCAATGATGGCCAAATTAAATATATATATATTGCGATTCTTGACGTTCACTATTCAAAAACATTGTAACTCCATTTCAGCCTTGTTTTGGTAAATTATCCCCAGTTTTCAATTGGTTGAATTGTCCTCTCCTCGTGCCGTAAATGAGCATATGTCCTTAGTCAACTTGCCAGGTAAAATAAAGGTAAAACAATATGCCACCTTTGAATTTCAACTGGCCACCTTTCTGCTACCCCATGTAAAAAAATCCAATCGCCACTGGCCCTTCCTTATACATGTGTAGCCTGTAATCTAACTGAGTTTGTTTTCTTCTCTAGCGCTACATAATATTTCCTAATGTATTGGGCAGCTATCTGATCATCAGTTCCAAATGCATTTAACTAAATAAACTGCAGCCTAAATATTATGGTAATGGTTATTAAAAAATAAATACATTTATGTAATGGTGTCTCCATAATGTTTTTGGCAAATTTTTTCATTACTTTTAAAACATACGTTTTGGACAATAAATGAAACTAAATACGGTCTCAGTTGATTTAGTTATTTGGTGCTTTTGTATTGTAGACTAAAAGCTTAGTTTGAAGCCTGCCTCAACTGTAATGATTATGGTATCTAATAATCAAACTGATGTTAATTGATTAAACTTTATATTTTGTACATAACAGGTCATTTATTTTCAGTCTCTCACATTCTCTACATGCAAGTGACAAAAGGATTATGGAGGGAAATTGTTTGGTTCATTTAAAAAAAGGTAAATATTGGCTATGTCACATTTGATGTGAAACTACTAATATGCAATTAAACATTATTTGCACCGCAAGAAAAATCAAGATTACAACGAAAATGCACAATTTGCTATGTAGCCTATATATCACTCCAATAGGATTTTATACTAATTTATAGCCTAATTCTGTATTTCAATGGATTTCGTTATTTTATCTCAGTTAAAAGGTATACTAAATGTAAAATAGTTATATATATATAATGCTTTAAATAAAATTACATAAAAGGTCTAGATGTTACCTAGAGTATGATTTTGCTCGTTTTAACAAATCTTTGCCTATTTCATGATAAAAATGCAGACCTACATTTCAAGTAGGCTAGAGTAGACATTAGCCTTTAAAACGATGTCTAAAGTATAGCTTGTTTTATGACTAGACTAAAGTTTAAATGGCAAGCTACTTCCAAAAAAAAAAAAAAAAAAAAAAAAGTATTAAGTGTAAAATGTTTTATTTAGATGTTTTTATACTGTGCAACAGTAACAATACAATAGTTGTCCATACAATCGAGCGATACAAATACGGAAAACACATAAAGACGTCAAAACATGTCGTTCAGCATGAAATGGAGCCGGTTGAGTTTTGCAAGAGTCTGTGATTACCTCGAAATAACGAGGATCAAAATAACATCGGTGATTAAATATGCATTTTGCTATTTACAAGTGGATATTCTAAAAATGCTTCTGTGTTTAAGATGTTGCAATAAGCACGTGGGTTCCACTGCAGCTACAAATAAATGTGTTTACAGTTAAAGGAAAAGTAAAGCACAGTATCGGATTTGTCCTCAAAAGATCGGTGGCTATAGGCCTACACCCAGCCTATTTTCGATATAGTCCTTAATTTGCCTCAGAAGATAGGCCTTTTTTTATTAACCATTTTCTTTTAAGCAACAGATGAACATATCTGTTGAAGTGAACAAGAGTATCCATTATGAACATTTATCTCAAAAGAACATGTTACTATGAGCATGCAAGTTTTAACTGACATTCTGATATAGCCCAACACACTAAAAATAGTTGTGTTAAACACATTTGGAGTCAAGAAAGAAAAATATACAGTAAAAAGAAATATATATAAAAAAAAAACTTCAGTCACTTGCATAAAATGATAAGATTTTTTTTTTTTGTTGAGGAAAATCATTTTAAATGACAGTGTCCACTTTTCTACATGGTAATTCCAGGAATAATCCCTTTCAAACTTCAAAAATGATCAGACTTCCTTTGTGTGTTATGTTTGAAATGTGTCACTTTCAACACTATAAAAACATACATATGCCATAATATTTATAACAACAATGGTAATAAAAAGGTTGAGAGACTGGTAAGAGAGCGTGAGAGCCTCTACGACAATAGTACTACATTGGCATGAGTATTAGCTGAACGGGTCTGGCGTTGGCGGTGGGCACCGGGGAAACCAAATCACTCTCATCCAGAAGAGGCAGAGGAGCCGTTCACAGACACTTTCCGGGGCTTGCCGGTGAACGGGTAGGGCCGGCTCTGGACAGACGCAGACGTTGAGGCCCCGTTCACATTGTCGTGGACATTGCCAGCGAACTGGTTGGGGTTCGGGGACTGTGTGGGCGTGCCGGGGCTGGGCAGCGAGGATGACGTGGAGGGCACACCGGCAGGACTGCTCGCCTTCTCGCTGGCCGAGTCGCTCTCGGGACCAGATCTCCCTGTGCTGTTCTGGCCGTCCTGCTGCGCATGAGCCACCTTCATCTTCTTGCAGTTGGGGCGGACCCGATACTTCAGCGGCAAAGGGCCGTTCTGTGGAGAAATAAGTTAAATATCGGTCAGCATTTATTTAATTCTGAATACAACATGGCCACATACTTAAACATAATGTGTTAAACATCTGCTTTCTTTCACAACAAAAACCTAGAGCAGCACCACATTTTCATCTAATATTAACATTTAAAATGCATGTCAGTCATTCTGGAGAAAACTTGTTGATATTTGAACTCGATCAAAAGAAAAACACCTTCCTTCAATTACCTATTTAATAGTTCGATGGGTGCTTCCTTATAATTTGGAAAGGCATTGCTAAGATATTGTTGTGTGGTGTGGTCTGCACCACTTTGTTCCCATTTACAGAGCCAGGGCTTTGTGGGGTTATTTTTTCAGCAAGCTCGCAGAACAGGCAGAGATAGGCCTGAGATATTAGGTGAATTTGCCAAACAGTGTATATTACTGTCACTGACTTTACCTTTAACAAAAACAAAGGTACTCTTTCATTAAGTTAATTGTTCTTTATAACAAATTGCAAATGCTTTGAGACATTCACACAAATGATCATGTATATTTGTCTCTTTCCTACATAATAAAATGCTGATTAGATGTTGATCAGAATGCATTATACTGGCTCTGTGCAGACTTAATCCCTAAATCAACTAGGCATAAATTGTAAACCATTACATGCAAAATGGTTGAAGGAATTTTCAAAATATTTCTGAGAATTACCGGTATACATTCAGTTGGACATTATTTTGTAAATGTATCCTATTTGATTAGTTGCTCTCATGAGAATCTTGACTTTCACCTACAGTATGAAGTGTAATGTGTTACCAACCAGTAATCAATCAGTTTTCTAAAATACCTCAGGAGGTGCATCTCATGAACCTTTAATTGGCAAGCATATATACAGTGTTGCATGAATTGTGCATTTGTATTTGTTTCCTTTGTGATATGCTGTGCTGTAGTATTTTTTGTTTGGTTTATAGAAACCAATTTGTCACAAATTACAGTTACATATGTCATTCTGTCAACACTGATATGTTCATTGACATAATAAATATTTATTTTTAGACTAAGAATTTTGAGCAAGTTATTGCTTTTGAATTGTTTCAAGAATGGACTAGTTTGCACATGTTAGGAATGAGTCAAAACATTTGACCAAAGCAACTGAAACTATAATTTAAGACCAGACAGTTAAATTGCTATGACCTTAACAAATCATGTGGCATCTAATTGTCTGATGTTATTTCAACTCCACAGTTTAGCAAGCTTTTCGCCCAACTTTAATTTACATAATATGTAAATACATTTGGAAATCCACAATTCATTTTAAACTTTTTCTGTTGGTGCATATATCTTACCCTTCTCCAAGTATAGATATATGCAATGTCCATTAATGTGTAGTAATCTTTCAGTGGTTCATCTTCATACATTACTTCAACCTGTATGGTGGAAAATACAGCTAGTTAAACCTAAACTGTCTTGTATTTTTTGACAGTTTGGGAAAATAATATCCAGCACTAATGCATTGGCATGGGAGTTCAGCATATTTCTGTGTAGAAGAATATTAAAATAATATGAACTTGACTTGGTATTCAATTCAATGAGTAAAGCATGTATGTCCATGTTTTACCTGGTAGGTGCTGGGGATGTCCATTTTCTTGCAGAGGAACTTTCTAAGATGCATAACTGTCATGGCTGCAGGACACTGTAGGTACCTCTTGTTAGCTATCTGCAGATGAACACCAATACATAATAGGCAATAGATTCCAAAAAGAGTATGCATAATACAAATACACATACATAAATAGGTTATATTTTGGGGGATGGTGTTAATGAGTAAATGTTGACAAATACTATGAAAGCATAAGGTGACCAAAATAGTTCTTACCTGGTCTTTAGGCATCTTGTCTTCAAGTCCACCACTGAATTTAACCCTGGAAACAGTACAGATAAATTGTTAGTCTATTTAAAGCATTATCCATGTATTAGTATGTAGTTTCAAGTAAAACAATTTGCATATCTTAAAAATCTACTCAAACTACTTATTTATGGACAGCATCCTTAAAAGTTAAGAACAACCAATGATGTATTTTAATTAAAAAGGATATCCATTTCTGTATACATTAACAAAAACTAGCATATTTTTCATGCTGCCTTTAAATAAACGCATTTTTTAAATTATTGTTTTGTAAATACTTTATATATGATACACAAGTAAAATATTACAATATTTATCGAAGTGAGGGACATTCTGGCACATTAAAACATATTTAAAATTAGATGTAATTATGTCCCATATAGTCAGGTTTTAAATATACATACTCTCTCGACAGGGTTAGTTGGAAACACATTCACTACTGCAGTCCACCAATGTTAAATGTTCATCCTTCCAATCCCTCACCAACAGGGACCAAGAGCCAGTGAATTCTTGCAGACTTCAATTGCTTTGATGTCATATTTTGGCTACAGAGATTCAATCTCTCTCTCAAAAATAAACTAAAGTAGTTTATGACTACCAAGTATAAATAAATCCCCATCCAACCGTGCAGGTTGATAATGCCTACCTGCTCTGATCAAAGAACTCAATGGACAAGCTGATGATCTCATCATCTGTGATGATTCTCTTGTCCTCATCTGCTACCTCTCCACGGTCCTCATTTGACCCGTTAGAAGCTAGAAGTTAAAATAATTCACTTTAAAATAGTTGTTAAAAACATCAACATACCAAGTATATAATGTTCTAAACGAAAAAGACATGGGGTGCAGGTAATTGTTTTACAATTTCTAAAATGTAAAATAATGTATAGTATGTAAATACTAATTATCTATATATTAAAACCTTAAAAATAATAAATGACATTTCCCAGGCAGTCAAGAATTCTTAATTACCATCTACAGAGGGGTGCTCTGCATAGAAATCTCTCCTCCTCTTCATTTCATCTGAAAATTAACACGAGTATTAACACACAACTGCTTTACCCTGTCAATATTGCAAATCAATATTCCAAATGCCATTTTGGAAGTTTTGCTGTCATAAAGGTCCCTTTGTCCTCTCTCAATTAAAGAATGAAATCAGTGCTGCTTACAAATGACATGCTACATGTCTTATAAACTGTGATATGTTTACATACAAACTCATAAAGGAAACACATAGTTTGTTCTGCATTATAGTATCAGATGGTATCTGACTTATGAAACTGAAATAACTGTTCTGCATCATACATACTTTTGAAGAGGCCAGGGACTAGCTTGTACACAATGTCCTGTAGCGTTTTGTCAGACCTGGACAAAAAGACATCAGTCGTACACAGAATTGAGACAATGTTGTAAGCTCAATACGTCAAAAAAAGAATAAAAGAAGAAAACAAAACTCAATTGTATGATTGTTTAAAGACTTTTTTGCCATAAGGAATACTGATTTACAACCACAAACAACTTAAAAGTCTGCGTGTGAAACAGCATGCATTTAACCAGCTATCTAACATCTGGCCAACTAGCTATTTACAGAGAAGGGGAATACATAGCTTTAAATTATAGAAATGGTCAAACTCTCACAACATTGCTTACGAAAGATGGTTAAAAAAAAAAAAAAAAAATTAAAAAAAAAAAAAAAAAAAAAAAAAAAAATTAAATACAATAAAATGGCCAACCCAAGACCCACACACAGTTAAAATAGATATGATCAGCATGAGATGATTTTACTAATGTCAAGTTAAATAATAATATTTACAAAATTAAATAATGGAAGGGGGGGGGGGGTAATAAAAATTTAGTAAGTTGACATACAAGATGGATATATACACATAAAAATATTTCTTCAATAACATTAAAAAACATGAATTTAGACCAAATAAACAAAACAGAAAAACAATCTCACCTAATGTTGAGAAGAGGCTTTGTTTTGTGTACTTGTACATCACAGATGGGGCAATACTTGCTGGTTTCCAGATAGCGTACAATGCACATCTTACAAACTGTAACCAATACAAACATAAACGAATATCAATGTAAAAACCTTGATATTGAATAGGCCTATTATAGAGGAATAATTAAAAAGATGGGTCATTATTGGTATGCAAATTAATAAATATATGCATTCTGAATTTAATAAAAAAAAAAATAACAACTTAGTTTGGATAAATAGGACACGCAAACGCTATTGGCACTATACTAATTACCAGTTATTTAATTCATTATTGACTACTAGACCTAGAATAACATGGCTCAACTCTCAACACATATTTTCTATGATTTAACAGGCTTGCTCACATGAATGCAGACATTCGATGATGGTTGTGGCATCTATGAAATATCCCCCGCACAACACGCACATTAGGTGAGGGTTTAGCTCTGTAATCTTTATCCTGGTTGTTCGATGCATGGTTCATGAAAGGGGCAACGCTGTGGAGAAAAGATAAGTGGGGGTAAAATTCAAATGATGCGACATAAGACACTAGTCTATGCATCAGGGAAACCGCTTTTTAAAGCATGGCACAGCGCATGTTAGATCAACCCAACCATTTGGAAGAGGCTATTGTTTGTTTGATGGTGTTAAAGCAACACAATGCTAATACTGCAATAACCAGGAAACGGTGCGGTGGCAGATTGATCGCCAACAATTGGGTGTTGCTGACCGGCCAGCGGATGACCTGGCTGAGGGCGCACCGAGGCCAATTCATGCCCATAAATCAATCACTACTGTGACAAATCAACAATTGCCACAAATATGGAAGAAATGCGAAGCGTAGCATCTTCATACTACATCTAGGTTACGCCAACCGGTTAGGCGACGCAAGAATTGGGCTAAAGCTTATTTTTCAAAAGAGCAAAATTCACATTTGCTCAAGCCCATTAGGCTACAGAAATCGAACAAAAACTAGGCCTAGGATATTAATCGTGCGTCTGTCGATGGTCAAATCATGTTATTTTCTAATCACTCAAGCTATTGCCTCATAGCACCGCTGTGCTCAAAAATATGAGAAAGGATACGCGGCAGACATTCACTCACTGCGTCAGGTGTGCCACATAGGCTATTGACAATCTTTGCGTTTCTATGGCAACTTGCTTTGCTTTAGACCGCATGGCGCCTTTCCTCTGATCAAGACACAAGGTGATTCGCCTTGTGAACAATTCCATAAGCTACTGACGAGAGCAGCAGGGGAAATATAGCCTAGACTATATGAAACTGGTCGTGGCTCGCTCAGCACACTGCCTGCCAAGCTGCGCGGCAAGGCTGCCATTTTGTGAGCAAAGCCCGTCTCCTCTTAGCGGACCGCTGGGCTCCTTGCAACGGGATAAATCCCAAATCTGACGCACGTAGAATCGGTTCGCTTCCATTCTTTAGCTGACGGTCATTTCTGTTTGCGTGGATCGACAATAATAGGCTACGGAGATTTTTTTTTTTCACCGGGGTAGACAATCGTTTCCACTGCGTGTGCATGCTGCACACAAGTTATCTGTACCGTGCAACAAACAACATGGCTAGAAAGAGCCACTTTATTCAAGCGCAACCGGGACCAGCGGCACTTCGTATAGCCTAGCCGAAAGCCTATAGGCATTGCCTACTGTGCGCAATTATACAAATGTATTCAATGTTGGTTTGTTTTTTCTTCATTAACCAAATCCCGTTAAAGTTGTTGTAGGCTATATCCAGGACATTGTTATTGCGATAAAGCAGGCAGTCTCTTGCAGTTCAACGTATTTTAAGCAGATAATAGATGCACTGGGCTATTAATGGAAACAAACGGCACAACAGAAGCGGGCGCCCTTTGCTGTGTGGCTACAGAGAGAACTTAGATTATAAATATGACACACGACGATAAACGCAGCCAAGACAGCAAAGGATGATCGTTAAACAAGTTGTGCATCAGTCCGCTCACAGCTATGAATCCATAATCATAATTATGACGAGTTATTAACGCAGTCTGTAGCGATACAAACCACCACGCGATGACTGGGTTTATTTGCTGTTTTCTCAAGCAGTCCGGTGGTGCCAAAAGTGAATACGGAAAATATTCCAACAATGTAGCCTATATAGGCCTAGGCTATGGATATTCAACATGCCTGTTACGCCATTAATCGATTGGATGGTGTTTGCACAACTGTTTTTACTATTTTCTAGTGATGAGGCAACTGCCCGTAAGAACCAGGTGACAGATTCACTTTAGTCAGCGAGGACTAAAGTCTAAAATAGCGTTTACACTTTCTCATCGAATGTGTACAAGTTAATTTAAAATGGTCTGTTCAATGGGATAAAATGTGTGATTGACACAGAAACAAGACATAAAGCACACCCTACAAAGTAAATCGCCTGATAGCTTACAAACATATCATAATAGGGTATATAACAGAACAACAGATGCTGTTCTCATGTATGTTGTATAATGCATGTGCTGTGTGTTCAAAATACTGTGTGTGTGGGGGACTAAACACTATTATTCGCTGACAATCAAATAGCTATACCAGATAAAATAATTTCTGTGACCCAACCAATACGTTGTTGGTATGGGTCATTTTGTTTAAAAGGTTCCAGGTCCATTAATGGACAAAGAGAAACTGAAACGCCCTAGTGAAAAATAAAATGAATTGCTGTAAAATATCAACTGCTGATCAACGATCAACTGCTGGAGGTTCCAGATAATCTACCCATACTCTGATCGAGATTGTGTATTAACTCTAGTCTATACAACACTGGTAGATGGGCTACCTGTCATGCATGGTCTATGGGTATCCATACATATCTGAAATGCTGTCACTATAAAATATATTTACATTTCTGACAAAATGGGTAAACTGAAACCTATAGGATCTTAATAGTTGGCTTAATAACCTGCTGCCATATGTGCTTAATCATGTTTGTCGAATACATTTGCCTAGTCTATAGGGCACATCTTTTCCGTAAAAGAACGTTTCATGATACAATATGTGTAAAAATAAAAACAATCCATTAACGCCTTAAGACCAGCCTTAAAGTCCCAAACAAATTAGACCTTCTTTTCTCCGGCACATGTCAATGTAATGGGTGATGTTAATAACGCTTTGGCTGGCCGGTGAGACACAACAGTCTATTGTAACCTGGACGCCATCTCGGTTTGAAATTATAAAAATTCTATAAAACAAATTTGACCGTCTTTAAACACGGCCACCACCCACAAATGTTGCTATGGAGTGGCACTTCGGGGTTACCTTAGATTTTGTTTATAAAGTTACATTGATGAAACATTTAGCCTAAGAATAAATGAAATTGTGTGTCACTTGTCAGGTTTATGTAACGGTTCCACTACGCTACATAGGAAGTTAAGTTAATAAAACGATGATTTAGCGATCAACGCGTACAGCAAACGTGTTGCCCGATACTACACAGCCCAAAGATCCCAATTCTATAAAATTGGGATAGAATGTGCATGGAAAAGGTTACAATTAACGGTTTAAACCACAGATGCCGTTAACATCGCTGCCTTTCCAGACATATTCTACTGATATGTTCCAATTCGTTCGACTCTAAACATCGACACGCAAATCTCAACCAAATACATACTTCATCAACGGAAACATTGAACAATACTTAATTAAACGTGCATATTTGCCAACCCTAATGTAGGCGTTTGTGCGAGCGCGGAGCATTTCTTTAAAGTGGTCGTGAGACAAGAGCACCACGTCGGTGACTCCGAATCATGTCAAAGCTTTTCATCCACTGTGGATCGATCTACAGTCAAAAACGCACAATCGGATGCCCCAAACACACACATGCATTCCATTTGTTAGAGACTATATCGAAAATGACATACCAAAAGTCTTGAATGGTAATCCGTGGGACTGGAGCAGAATAGACAATGAAAGTTAGGAGGCGATCAGCAGAAAATGAATACGAGCCGAGCCGCCATCTTGAAAAAGGCTGCAGACGCTGTCAATTGAGTAGAGCGCACGGCGCACGGGAGCTCATTTCACATGCGTTAGGAATCCTATTTTCCTCTATACGTAGCGGTGCTGCACGCGTGTTGGATGTAGTGTTGCTAAGGGTTCCGGGCCACCGGTTCTGTGTTGCAAAGGGTCCCAGCTCGGTGCCGATAACTTTGCCTCCAAAACCAGCTCCCCGCTAAATGCAGCAGTGTGTGCACTGTGGAAACTGACACCGTCCCCAAAATGGCTTGTATTTCGACCGCCCCGCTTTGGTCACGTGTGTCATTCCTTAAGGGTGCCTGGAAATTACTGTCGGTGTATTTTTGTATCTTTAGTGAAAGGCACAAGAATGAAATAACATAAAATACGCCACAAACGCAAAGGTTGTTCGCTTGAACCCCAACCAGGTTATAATTGGCTCAGTTAACACTCTGCCTTGACGTACCAGATGGTATAGTCCGAACACAAGAAGCGAACACAGGAGCGACGATTGTGCTGGGATTCTTGCACGCTACTGCTGAAAGATGTGGCTTCTCCTGTGAATATAAAAAACACACTCAGTATAGCCTACTTACCAAATACATAAGCTACGTCTATTCCTGATAGCATTTAAGTGTTGGTGTTAACCATTTAAAATGTTGGTCTGGCATCTGCAAAATGTTTGTACATTCATGTATCACTCAACCACGGCTGAAATGGAATGAATTTAAGATGTTTATGAAATTTGAACCATTGTTGCGAATTAGTTAACCAGCAGATCGGAACCTTTAGCAGAAGTAGATGCGGTTGCCCCTCTCCTGTAGTCCAAAAATAGCTGCAGTCAATCGCTGCTGCACGTTAGATATGAAAAATTTATAGGACAGCATATTGCGTACTGCCGCCCTGCATAGGAAGAAGTCTCAATATTCAAACGAATAATGAACGAAACACATTAGGATGGCTGAATTTTAGTAATACCCAATTTCGCAATGTATATTATAGGAGACCCTTAGTCAATGCATCATCATCTTGAATTGATGGGTCACTGGGAAGAAGATTTGAAACACAAAAGTGCTTCTGTAAAACAGACAGTATAGACAAAATGAAAACAACGTATTTTGTGACATTTTTATTTTGAAACACAAGTCAGAATGTCAGAAGAATAAAGACGTCAATGGCACTTGAAACCGCTGAACCCCACCAAAGTTCACTTCGTAAACTGGAACTCAGAAGAGGGTTCACATCTGAGTGGCTTTCTCCAAACTCTTGGCTGCGTCTTTCATTTTCCCCACCAGGTCCTGAAACCAATGACACGTTTATTCTAAATACAGATTGATAGAATTTAGATAGAGGCCTGCATAAAATACCTTAAATCGACCTGGGTGAATTTAAAATGATTGTCCGTAACAAAATAGCTAGACGACAATTGACAGACCAACTTGATCAACGGTGACTTTACCTAAAATGGATTTGTATCGTTAATTTGAATACATTTGATCATATAGTGATCATTTGACAATTGACCATAAGTTTTGAATCAACGCCAATTATTTTAAAATAGTAAACGGGCAGGATATTCAGTTGAGCGAATTAAAATAGGCCTACATGTCAAACAATAAACCTTCTGCCTAAACATTTTAGACAGAAACACAATGATGTCCCAGCATTGCCGATTATGCATGATAATTGTCAGAAGTTTGCCATGAACGAAAAGGTTTTAAAAGGCATTGATTAAAAGTTGTACAAATTATTTAGCATGTGGTTTACTTAGTGTATGTGTACACTATAGAAAACGCAAAAAATCATGCGCATTATTTCTGTAGATAAAATTATATTTAATTTGTTTTCAGATCATTTGTAAAAAATAGACTAGTCCAGTTTATCTGAAGACTTTTTTTGTTGCCTACAACGTTTGCAATGTGCTTTTGGGTCTCTAAATGTCAGAAAATCTTGGTAAAATATAATGTTCATGTTGTACTTGGTGCACAAAACAGTAATACTGTTTGTTTGGTATGATGATGATATA
>JAODUG010000013.1:1558781-1568874 GCA_027564795.1 Aphredoderus sayanus
ATATAGGCATGTCCTACAGGAAAGAACAGTTTTTTTTTTTATAAATCTGATATTGTGTTGGTCATACTATACAATTTATGGCTTGTCTTTGTTGAATAATACATCATATAGAGACAGTTAAAAAAATAATCGAGTATTAAATCGCAATCGCAATATTGCTTAAAAACATTGCAATTAGATTATTCTCCAAAATTGTTTGGCTCTGTAAATAGGAGCACAAACAAAATGGTGCAGACCACACCACAGAACACTATCCTAGCCGTGGCAATGTTTGCCTAACATGGGGCGGAGGGCAGATCTTCTGAGGGAGCACCCTATGGCATTGAAGGGAAAGGTGCTTTGCTTTAATAGTTAAAATATCAACAAATCAATCTTTATCACCCTGACAACAATACAATAATTATTTAGGTATTGTTTTATTTATTTAGTTTATATATATATATATATATATATATATATATAAAAAACTTTTAGATGATGATATAGTCCAGCACTGACTAGCAGTCTAATCTAAACATTAAATGTAACATTTATAAAACTCTTGCCGAGTCACCAATATACCTTTCTTACCTCGATTTTCCTATATAGTTGTATTGTTCAAAAAATAATTCCGTTTGTGGACATGAAACCAATAATTTTCCGTCTCTACATTCCATTGGATTCCAATAAAATATAGCTTAAATTTTATATAAAAATAATAATAAAAGCTGTGATTCACCAAGCCAATAACGACTAAAACATAGGGGCTCCATCTTATCTTCTTGCTGGATTCTACCATTACCTCTGTGTGAGAGTGAATGAGGGACAGGTAGTGAATTGGCCAGATGAGCCAAGCGTACAGTGGAGCAGGAAAGGGAAGGGATTCCCGCCAAAACACACTGGGCTTCATTTATTAAATGAGTGTATGACACATCTTTACATATGGTCAATTGCACGCAAAAAATCTTGGCATTTAGCAATTTTGGCAATTTTGGAGCAGAGTCTACCGTCAAATCTCACATCAAGTCTTAACTGGTGTACATGCATGTTTTTGTACATGATAAGCTGTACATGACTAGTGCATCTACTGGGGGCAATATGACGGACACAAGACTTCATTCATCATTTGTGAGATGTATAGTGTCAATACAAATGTTCGGCAAGTAGCTATTTAATGCAGGAAATACAGACAATTAATGCACAATGTTAAACCTTTTGTTTTCTTGGACAGTTTTAATTCCTTGGTGGACATAGACACCTCAGAGACTCTATGGTACGCGAGAACCACATGTATGCCACGGTAACTGCTGAGAGATGCCAACCCAGGCAACAGAGCGTGTCGCAGCCTTCCGTTTGTCATTTCTCAGCAAAATAACAACACCCCAATATATAAACTATCACTAATAATATCACTAAATAAAGTTTGATATAATTTGCATCATCTAGTTTAAGAATACTCGTTGCAGGAACTCCTACAACATCGTAGTAACGTAGGATTAAAGGTGGAATCAGGGATGCTGGAGAAATATAGATGATATTTGAACTTTATCAAAACAGAAATAGCTCTCCCTTCAATGCCATAGAGTGCTCACTCAGAAGCTCCATCCCCCACATTGGACATGCATTGCCAAGGCAATAGTATTGTGTGGTTATACTATTGCCTTGGCTATTGTGGTTACAGAGCCAGGGCTGTGTATAAACACATAACTGGACTTTTGTATCACGGATTTGGTTTCCGTGACACCCCAAACATATTCAATAATTTATCAATCTGACAGTTGAGTGTGTTGAATGCAAACATATATGTGTATAAATTTGTGATGATCCATGCAGTGAGATTTGGAGAGGTAGCCTACAGTATCTCAGCAAAGGTTTCACTTTGGTGTTTAAAAAATACAGTATTTATTTAATTAAAGAAATGGGACATCATAGGCGCATTACAATACCTTTTATAATGCAGGCTGTGCTTTGCCCAGGAACAAGAGCACCCTGACCAATTTAGAAGTAAAATGTAATATATATATATATATATATATATACACACACACACACAGCTTCAAATACTGAACTACACTTTAAAAAAATTAAAATCTAAGTGCAGTTCTTTATCTGTATTGTCAAGATTTCCAAAGCCAACCTATCTTGTAGCTTACTCCATTGAAGTGACAACAAGCATTACATTTATTTGAAAATGCAATTTTACAAAACACCAGCCTACCATACGGTTCCCCTAAAATTACTACTACGGCTGTCTAAATCAAGAAAATGCATTGTGCAATCTATTCTTGAAATTGATTTCTTGTCAGATAAAATCTGCTGAACTAGTTTTTATAATGGGTGGTAGAAACATATGTGTAGTAGTACATAAATGGAAAATTGGGCTGCTAAATTGGGGATTATGGGACAAATTATTGCTCTTCCAAGATATTTGTGGGAGTCTAAATCACTCAACATTTATGGTGATTTTTAAAAGTGTCCAACAACACTGTTGAAACCAGAGCAAACCACTATTTAATTCATAAATCGTCTAATTTGATATGCAGACCAACCCCTTTTATTAGCTCTCCTTTTACACAAAGATGGTGAATGGATAGATGGACTCACCACACGGGCTGCTCTCTCCTGAGATTCACACTTTCTGCAGAACCATGGTCCAGTGGGCACCTGCACGATGCCATAACAGGCTGTACAGATTGAAAGGCGGGAAGCAATGAAGAGAGAAATACTGGTTAGCCACCACAACCACAACAAAGATTGCTACCAAGTGCCTTCCCATGCATTTATAATGAAACCACATACAAACATGCAGATGTTTGGGAGAAAGCTTGACACATCTCTATAGAGATCACACATTTTTATTCAAGTCTTCACACTTTGGTGCATGCTCCACACAGGGGCTTAAGTAAATGCCATTGAATGTAAAACAAAAAACATAATTTTTAAGCTTTTGGCTCTTCCAGGTTGGCAAACCTTCAAATATGCATTGTCAATATAAAAAAAAAGGATCAACACCAATGAGACTAAACAAGTTCTATCTTAGTTAAAAGACAACTCATTTAGCAGAATAATGAGAATATGTAATTATTTAGGTCTATCATTAATTATAGTTTCTGTTGAATGACAAACAATTATGTTTGAGCAGTTTACATGGTCAACAGACAAATCATCCATCTGTCTGCATCAGGTAAACCCTGAGGCTGTATTCAAATAAAATTTGAACCATTGGAGTTTGTGTATAGTTCATGCCAAATGAAAATAACAGTATTGAAAAATAATAAACCATAAATAAGACCCGATTTCCCACCACAATCAAGAAGGGCCTGTCATACTCACCCCTGTCACCAACCATATTTTATTACAATGGATAATGCAGACAACACAAACCACTGTAATACAGTTTTTAGACAAACGTGTGTAAATGACTACAATATACAAGGTTTACGTAAAATATCTGAGAGAGCATTTTATAGACCAGACCAACATTTGCCTGAGAAGCTACTTTATACCATTGAAAAACCATATTAATTCTATATAAAATGCATTCCTGACAAACAGATATTTAACCCAAATGTCAAAGTAAGGCTCCACCAATATGAAACTCATCAGCAGCAGCCGAAACTGTAATATTGTACTTAAGAAAATGTTTAAAAACATATCCATGCTGAGGATTTTCTACCAATAGGAAGTTAACAACAACATGCCTTGTCAGGCTGGTTAACTATTGTAACAGTTGTAGCCTATACACATTCCAGTACAAATCAATGTACAGCAATGTAAACAAAAACATGTTATTGCTGGATTTAACACAACAGTGTGCATTTGAAGGATTTTCAACGGGCTGACCCGATAAGCTACCCAACGTGTGTATGATGTGCTTTTAACGAGCCATTTGTAAACACTGCTTTACAATCACTTGTGCGTTTGTACTGTAGCTGTGGCACGGAGGTGTCGCATCAAACAGTGGGCCCTTACATTTTCTGGCAAACGTTGCAATAATAGATGGCATGTTTGCTTTACTAAACTGGGTCAACAGTATGGACCCGGTGTTAGGTTGGCTGGCAGTCAGAGCACGGTCTCACTCTGCATGGAGTCAAGCTGTCCCAAACCTGGCAGTGCAAGCTCACGCAGGACAAGCCTGACGGGTTCCATAACCTTGCAATAAGATAGGGTTAGCATGTCGGCTAGCAGCTAACTAGCTTAGCAAACGACGTTTTATTACCTTGGTGGACGGCGACGTTGCAGCCGTGTCCGTCGCAATACACCAGCGGGTTTTCCGCCCAGCCTCTTTCGTCTGAGCAAACACAGCAACCTCCAATCATCTCCTTCATGTTATTCGCCAAGAAGACTTCGACCGCTGCCAGACACCGCTCGCCGGAGACCATCTACGAAGAAAGCGGACATGCGAGTACACCAAAGATGAACCAAAACATTTACAGAAAACGCCCGTCTGTCCACTGCTACGCCGCTTTAGGTTCCGCTCGGTCGAAATGTCATCTTTAATTCGTGTTTACATTTTTTTTTTTACGCTGTATTTTGCACCAAAACATCCACTTCACGGCGCGAGCGAGAAGAAGGGACCTAGTAAGGAACGGGAAGTGCGTAATACGCAACGCGCGTGTGTGTGCGTGCCTCTGACACGGAATAATGAATGGATATGATTGGTTCCGTACGAATTCCGTGCCATTTTGGTTCCCCATGACCGAGAGGCTTTGAAACTTTGTGACAGCATGACGCAGTTTCAGTTTAATGTTGCAATGTGTTGTCAACATAAGGAAGCAAATTAAAATATAAAAAGTGGAATAGTAAAATTCAACCTCTATAACCTGAGTCATGTAAAACCGCAACATAACGGTGTAGATTACTGCCTTGAAAAGCCTAATGGGCAACAACTTCAAACATTGTGTAACAGCTTTATTGTTGCATGTTTTACAGATAGAGATAGGCCTGTATGTCTACTACAGCTGCAATGCAGGAAATGTGCAAATTTACACAAATTACCTACTTGGTTCCATTCCATGATCCACCCTTAAAAGCTAGATTGGCAGCTTGGCATCTTCCACACATGACTCAAAGAAATTGCATTTCAAGTACCCTCACTTAATTTGCTATATAATTTCGCTGGAGATTTTTCATTTCAAAATAATAATAAATTCCTAAAAACGTTTTATTATGATTAAAACATTTCCCAGAACCCCACACGGTGTCCTTCTGACCCCAAGGTTAGGCAGGTCTGACAAGCCTTGTTAGGATAGATTGGCCATATGGCCTTAAGATTTATTGACAATAATGCATGCTATAGACTATACACAGTTTGTCCTTCTGGGAATTATGCTTTTAACTTAAGTAAGTAAATATTACATTAATTGAAAATGTAAAGTCAGTCTACAAAACAAGCGTGCTGATCGTTTGTTGTGACAGCACAAACCCACATTTCTGTTGCACGGGATGCTTCTGAACACACACATCCACATGCACACTCACACAAACACGGAGACTAGTCCAAGCACTCAGCTGCTGCTTGCATCACCAATTCCTCTGAGCAAGCTCCCGCTCTCTGTTTCCAGAGAAACGTAATGACTTGCC
This sequence comes from Aphredoderus sayanus, assembly GCA_027564795.1. NCBI lineage: Eukaryota > Metazoa > Chordata > Actinopteri > Percopsiformes > Aphredoderidae > Aphredoderus > Aphredoderus sayanus. The sequence continues at coordinate 1,564,344 of JAODUG010000013.1, forward strand.
AATAATGCGCGAGAGCACACGAGCGTCCTCCGTGTAATATGGTGAGCGAAAGGTCTCTGGGAGTGCCTGCCCATTGTTTGCTTTAATTTCAAATTGCTCAAATGCTCCAGTCGACACTGGGCACCGCACTAAAAGGGGGAGAAAGGGGAACGGGGTAAAAGGGAAAAAAGTGAATTGTGTGTGGCAGGGGAAAACCTATTAGAGCTGGAGAGAACAAAGGGAGGCAAAGGAGGGGGCAGCTGTTGTGGAAGGGGCCCATATAGCTACTGAAACACTGAAAATAGCAAATGATTTTTACAACTTCCACTTGATTAAGTCAAAGTCTGCATGTATATATTCCTCACCTTTTCAAAGAGGATTTATTTTATAGTGAAGAACTCCCAAATAATTAAAAGTATGTTATATAATAATAATAATAATAATAATAATAATAATAATAATAATAGTAATAATAATAATACTTAATAATAATAATAATAATTAATAGTAATAATAATAATAATGATAATATTTTAATACAGTTGCTACATATTTTAGATATTCTCTATAAAGTATGTTACCTATTTATTTTTATCAGTGATGTGTTTGCAATGTTTTGCATTCAAGCTTGCAGGTTATTATCTTAATCATATAACATGTCCACATACAAAAGGTAAGAAATGTTTTCTTGATATTTTCTTGTTTTCTTTTAATTGTTTATTTTTGTAGCTAAATTGTATAGTGTTATTGTGTTACTACACGTTTGTTAATCATATTGCCAGTGTATGGAATTTTCTGATGACTTGTTGATCGCCATAAGAGTGACTATGAGTCTTTCTGTGTGTCTCTGTGTGTATATGTGTGTGTGTGTGGGCGGGTGGGCAGGCGGGGGGGGGGGGGGGGGGGTCTGTGCCACGAAAGTAGAAAGTAATGGACATTGAACTAAGTAACATATGAAATAGTATTGTGTAAAACATTTAGCTTGGCCAGCTTACACTTAAATGAAGTGATTATAGTCTGCATATTTGCTTTTGCAAACATAAATATAAAGGTTAAGAATTACTTGTTTCAAAAGATACACACAACGAGGTCTTACTGAAGATTCATGGAAATAAAGAGCAATTTAGGAAATATCAGAAACACAACATTTGTAGTTCACAAGGGTATTTTACATTTTAAACTGCAAATCGGCAATACATGTTATCATGTTTGGTTATAACGTTGGTGTATTTGCAACAAGTAGGCTAAAAACACTGTTTTCAATATTCTATGGCTATATCGTATAATGGTTATTAGAGATAGGATATAGGCCTCAGCCATTTCATTGCTGTCTATTTTGTGTTTTTCCCTATTATTTCGCAAGCATGTCATTCCGTCAGAAATCGAATGCGCCTTCTTACCCAAATGTAGCCTATAATTAAACTATACAGTGTGTAATTAGTAATTAACGAGGTGGAGGCAATACTTCTTTCTTAACGTGTCATGCGTTGAATGTTTCATTTACACGAAATTCTGATATTTTTGGCATAACATTTTTAAAATCTATTTAGCTGGACTTATTCATGGTATGTTTAACGACAAAACAAACCAGAAGAGGCTTACAGTAATAAGCCTGCGTTGTAAAGACTTATAAACGATCAAGAATCGTACAACATTAAAACATTATTTAGCGCTGTGAAATTTGCGGACCGGCCTGTTGCTGTAAACGTTTAAATGATAGTAATGATAGCCCTCTCTGTTTGGCATATCAAAAAGCAAAATAATCAGCCTTGTACTTTTTGTCCCATGAATGATTTGTTAAGAAACAAAAAGCAAGATAGACATTGGACCAGTCTGTCATTCATCAATGGAGGCTATTGTAAACATTTTGTTGTAATGTAATCACTAATCCATAAGCTGATATCAACAATAGCCTGTTTAGATGACCAGTTTAAAAATAAATAAACAAGTAGGGACAGCAAACCGTGCTTATGCTATGGGGGCTAAAGAACCATGCTCTATATATGCTCACGATAAAATGTTGTCGTTACACCCTGATTAAACTCCTCAACGTCTTTTGATTATCTGGTTACCAAGCCACGAGCGCTGCCCTACTCAAGACGTGCTGGTAACTCAGGGCACACGAAAATACAAATAGTCACAACACTGCAGGGTGAAAGGTGAACGGAGCCCTCCCCCACCACTGTCCACGCACACTTCAGGCTCAGATTGCATGTAAAATCACATTCTCTAAGGGTGGGGGGTTTGTGGGGGCGGTGGCTCTGGAATTCATTGTTTTGGCATGGGGCAGTGAGTTTCTGTCATAAAGGTCTTTACTCTTACAAGTGCATATGCATGCTTGACCAACGATCTCCATAAAACTAAATTCAAAACAAACCAGTTGCATTTGGAGCAATGCGTTTGAATACTGGGTGAACAAGGAGGGGTTAAAACTTGCTTGCTCAGTTTTGACGGCACTGTTGCTCCACCTCAAGACATTTCCCCCTTCTGGCAAAGTCTCCGATCCGGTGATGTAGGCTAAGGTGTTAGTTGGGCATGATAAACAACGTAATATGTTGCCAGTTCCCACACTATAAGAATGTGGGAAGCGCGTTTTGCTATCACCTCATTCAGTTCTATGTAAATAATTAGGATGTAATGGGCATTTAATAGAAGTTCCTAAAGAGATTTCAGATACAGTTGATCAAATTTACACAATTTAAATCATGTTAGGGGCTTCAAATTCCAGGAAATTCGTGCCAGTGTTACCTTCCCACTGGCTGCATAATCTCTTCAATTAAGCCTTGTGTTGAGCTCTGTCCTCACAAACAGCACGCACGCTCATAATAACAAATATATCTATCTGCGTGAGTGATGAATGTGTACCTCGGGGAATTAGGAACGAGGCCGAGTTTTGTCGTAATGGCGGCATTTCCCCCAAGACCAACGTAGTGAAAGCTGTTGCAGTAGCCTCTGCCGTGGGGAGCTGCTCCCGGCGACTTGGCCACGTCTCCCCTGAAGCTCGGCCGGTATTCAAGCGGATGGGGGAATAGGTTGCTGAACTACAATACGTTTCATGCACATTCATTCTATTTGGTTGAATATGTCGATGTTCGAAAGTTCATATTGCAAATTTGCATATATGATAAAGAAAATATGCCCATAATAATAACTTGTTGTTAGACCAATTTACATGGAATTCTGCTTGACTAATAAGTTGCGTATATGGGCTTGGTTCATAACAAATACCAATTTGCTTTGTTCTAAATAACACAAGCATAGTTCATATTTAATAACTTCCAAATGGCTTTATTTTTAAATTTTATTTTTTTATTTCTGTAGGCCCACATAGTCACACCAACCTAATGAGAGCCCTTCAGAAATGAGTATGGGTATAGAACATCGCATGGGACACAATGTATATAGACAAATATATTGGTTTTATCCATGACAAACCAATGTAGGCCTACCTTTCATTCGGCTAGTTAGTCAAACATGCAGTGAGAAATTAACCACACTGAACACAATTGACTCTATTTGCAAATCACATTATATGAGAGTTGCAGGGTAAAGTTAGACTCATATGTGTAATGTGTGTATTAACGCTTAAAGCACATGCTCAGCCACTCTTACAGTGGGTGAGCAGCGCAAAAACTCCATGAATACCCTACTAATAGGCACCATGATTGCCGTAGTTTATCTGAATGTCAGCTGATGTCAGCCCAAAGGACTCAAGTCGATATAGATAGATAGATAGATTATTCCTTAGCTGTGGTTGGCTATACATATAAAGGTAGCCATACTTCATTTATTTTTTAATTTCTTTAATTATGTATACATAGACGTGCACAAATTTTAGCTGCAAATCTGTTCTGGCAGACAAGATAAAACGTAGGCTATTTTCAGGCTTGGTGTAGGCTATATGTTCTGTGGGTTACAGTCGTTTGACAGAATGCACTCATGTCTCTGGTCGTGATATAGGCTATAGGTTTTCGAGGTAAGCCTACAGGCTGCTCCACGCTCATCTACCGATTTACAAAGCACCATAAGGCTTTTTTTAATTTTTTATCAGTATAACAATTCTACGCACAAATGCACGATTTGGTTGTCCTCAAGACTAGTGAACTCTGCTATTCCACCCCCTCGGCGGTGGGGATTGACTAGGGTGTGCTTCAACTTGTAAGATACCCTGGTGAGAGTGTCGAATGTAAACAAGGTTGTGCGTATTAGATGGCCCATTGTAAACTCGTCTTGACAGTCTACATGTTAGAGAGATGTATATGCTTGTAACATGGCTTTCCTGCTATTGCAAGCATAAGAGGGAAATTCCAATATGCCATAAAAATCGCGAAATATATGCTCGGACTACATTCACACTACGTGTGACAAACAAAGACACGAATAGCCTACGCTATGTCTTTGGTTAGTCTGCAAAACAGTAGCCTTAGCTGCAAAGGTCATCAAAGTAATATCTCTTGCTCAAGCAGACACAATCTCACAAATGCATTTCCCTCATTACAATTAATCAGATATTAATTCTGTTCTTGTATTGTATATGCACGCATTCTAGTTC
>JAODUG010000013.1:1575417-1597666 GCA_027564795.1 Aphredoderus sayanus
CTCTCTCTCTCTCTCTCTCTCTCCCTCTCTCTCTCTCTCTCTCTCCCTCTCTCTCTCTCTCTCTCTCTCTCTCTCTCCCTCTCTCTCTCTCTCCCTCTCTCTCTCTCTCCCTCTCTCTCTCTCTCTGACACACGCACACACAAACAAACACACATGCTGTCTCTCCAGGGGTAGTTACAGTGCATGCGTAAGTGGAAAATGGCCTTCATACTTCGTTCTGGTGGCTGGCGGGGGTGGGAGTGGGCAGGGGTGGTGGTTTTCAGGGGAGGCCCTTCAGATGTCTCACATGTTTCTGCAGGACCACAGGCCGCCGGCTGGCGTAGAGTGCGCAGGCTTGTGGTGGCTTGTCTGTGTGAAGCTGGCACGGCCTGCCATTCCCCCTACATCTGTTCCCCATTAGCATAGACGAGAGTATAAAGCAGGGCGCTCGCAGGCAACGAGGGGACCGCCAGTATTACCACTCTCCTGCCTGGAACATGGGCCATACCCTGGGTTTGTTGCTGCTCTGCCTGCTGAATGGCCTGCTGTCTCACGCCCTGGACTGCTCTGGGACCAGCTGGGCGGGCGACTGCGTCGGTGTGTACGCCACAGGGGGAGAGGTAAAACCGCCATCTTCTGCCCTGTTTAGATTCCAACAACCCCCTAGCTGGGGTCCAACACTGGAGTCAATACGTTTTGTGTATTGTGTACCATGGTCAAAACTCTGAATTATTCTCAATGGGGAAGCTGTGAATAGTTCATTTTAAGTGGGTATTTCATAGAAATATTAGATGTTCATAAAATCTGGACATTTGATGTGTTTTGCCTTTGGAAATCGTGTACATCTTGCTATTACAGTATTGTTTGTATAGAAAGAAGAAACACGTAAAAGAAACAGCATACTGTAAGTTACAGACCAACAGTTGTTGTTGGTTCAGAAGCACGGTGCAGGCAGCGCCTCACATGGAATGTGTGCCTGGCAAGTCCTCCTCAGAGGAAGTGGTGACACAGAACAATGATATTCCAGGATGGTGGGTGTGCTTATTTGAACCGTTCCTCAACCTACGCACAGGGAAAGACATGTACATGTCTGGGACAATGTTTCATTGTAACGGCATATGCAGCCTGTAATGATAATAATCATTACATTTCAGCTCCCTTTTTGGCCTTTTATGTGGCCACTGTTGTATTTTAAACTTGCGGTGAGGACAGTACAGCCAGGTTTGTCTAAACTAATCACCCTCGTCTGGCCAACACATTCAACAGCTGCAGGAAAGACAGAATAGTGGATTTTCACTCTGTTCCATGTGAGCTATTTTGTGAGGCTTTTTTCGTGACACGTATGTGTTTTTCCGCTCCAGTTATTTGAAACTTAATTACAGTACTCTCAAGTATAATGTTCAGATGTGGTGGGAGCTAACTGATGGCCCAGACATCATTCCCTGTTTGCTCTGTTTGGTCTTATTCAATGCTAACTTTATTTGTCTGTGCCTTTTCCAGGCAAGGTCACTCATTGTACTGTATAATGAAGAAGTATGTTAAGTGGGTAATTTATAGTACTTGTCAACACATAATGCCTGCAACAGCAGAAAGAACTAAATGGACTGTGGCAAGTTTCGATGAGCACTGTGTTTTTTATTTTAACCTGATGAATATGAGAACATAACTCGATATATACAGTCAAGCCCCAATAGATATATTGTATGCCCTGTAATGCTGTTTGTCTGAAATCATTGCAGAGGAATAATTATGTATTTATAACAGTATAAATATGTGGCGTAAATATATAACTATGTGGTGATAGAGAGAACAAAATTTGCCAATTTCTTTGGAAATATGAATATATGCACAAATATGCACAAATAAATTAGTTTTTTTACAGTCCTAAATAAGACAAGTGTGAACTGGTAACCTGTTTATCACCATCATTAATATGGAATTGCATCAGCTGAACCAAAATACTGGCCTGTGTAGAGTTTTGTAGCTGTATGTATTTGATGTATTTGGATTTATGGTACAATATATTCTGTTGTATTCAAATCTTACACCATACCTATCCATACTTACATATTTGCTGGTACTTATTGAAAGTCACAATAGGCTAAAGCATCTGCTCAGTGATTGAACTGAAGCTGTTTGTTAATAGTAAAACCTAACATCAGAAGATATTTGAAGCAGTGATGCTGGAAACCTCTCCTCTTTCTCTCCTCTCAGTATGAAGACAGCAAACCACAGAGAGCCCTGTCTCCACCTGGTAGTCAAACACAGGTTGTGTATGAGAACACCCCCCCCCCCCCCCATTGTTTAGTGAAGGTCAGAGCAGAATGGTTACTTTGATGGGGATTTGTTTGTCTCCCAGATTACTCAGGCATGCGTCATGGGGATCTATTTATCAGGAGCGCTTCATATGGAGGAAGATGTACGACAAGGCAGACATGACAAAGGCAATGACAGGCAGACAGCACCGATGGAACAAAGAATGTTTTAGAAGTGGATAATTAGGAGGTTGGGCTGCTGTTATGATGCTAATATTATCCACTGAGGGGATCCTAAACTGATAGAAATGCAAATAATTACATTTCACAAGGTTACTGTAATATAGACTGACATATCAGAGTAAAGGACCACAAGGCATACAATAAACCTGCTGTTCATTAGCGAGTAGAGTTGAGCCGAGATGAGTAGAGTCGAGCTGGTGTGCAATGAAAAGCTCCACAATGTTCAGAGGGAGTAAACATCATAGTAGAAAAACATATATTGTATACTGGGGCTAGAAGACTATTTTCACTACTGGTTAAAAAGAAAACATTTCAATTTCTTAGTTATATGACTTGAAACAAGTGTTGATGAAGTGATGCCGTAATAAATGTACCACCATGTCCTAATTGGCCCATTATTTTTCACACAGTTCAATTGGAAAGACAAGAGTGAATCAATAACAGTTCCCCATTTATGTCTAGACTGACAAGAATAGCAGGAAATGGCCTCAAGCCTCCAGCAATTATATGTTTGCTGTGTGTGTGCAAGTTTTACTACTCATGGAAAAGAACAGAAAAATATGTATTTCGTATAATCTTGAAGCTTTACAATGTGAATTTCATTTGGAAAGAAAACGGGTGGCAAAAACAAAGAGTACAGTGGTTCGGGTAAAGGCAAATGTGCCGTACTGTGTGTTTGTGTGTGTGTGTGCGCGCGTGTGTGTGCGTGTACTGCATGGGTGTTTAATGAAATCATTCAGCAAATGCAAGTGGTCAGCAAATGCAAGAGATGCTGTTGGCTTCACCAGTAGACTTCAGCAGACTAATCACAAATAAAAGTTGAAATGTAAAGTAAAAAATGCAGCTTTAAGTCTTGTCCTTATAACAGTGTTTTGCACATCAAAGCAAAACCCACACATCAGAGTTTACTTTGACTATTCAAGCCAAGCTAAAGCCGTGCAGGGATTAGTGACAGTCAGTTTCAATTTTTTCCTTTCAGTTTTGTGAATGTTTTGTCCTGCAGAATGTGATTAGACATAAGAGACAAGTGGAGCGTCCCACCCACCACGGCCAACCTGGGGCTGTCTCTGCCAAAGGCTTCCCCAAAACACTTGTTCAGGTAAAGGAACAGACAAATAACATTTTTAAGAAGTAGATAGACTTTCAAAAATAATTTTAAGAAGCATGAAGAGATACATTTGCACAGAGATGATGATAAAGGCTAAATGGAGTAAATCAATCAGTATGCATTAGTGTTGATATAAAGAAAACACTCTCAGAACACTCTCAGAACCCAAATGTAATTCCCAGCTCATTGTTTATGTTTCATGATACACACTTGTAGAAATGCATGTGGCTGTAGGGAAGTGGTTGAGAAGACGGGCTTCTCAACCATTTCCCCTGTTACAATGTAACAGTTTGTATAACACAAATGAATTTCAGAATGTTGTTTGCTTATAGCTGATGGTGTCTGAGCTGTTAATCTATTGACAACTTACGAATTGTAAGTAGCTATGGATAAAAGCATCTGCTAAATGCTCTAAATGTAAATGTTAATGTTTCCAGAAACAAAATGTCGCGTATACAGTACATTGTGTATGTCAATATAGTCTCAGACAGAGAGGTCCAGGAGACAGCTGGCCAAAACAAGAGCCAGTCAACACAGTGGAGTCAAGACCAGAAGGAACCTGGGAGCCTACTCTCTAATTTTACACAACAAGACCGCCACCCCGCTACAGGTGCCGCCATGGCAGCACGAGAGCATAGAGACAGCACGTACTGCTGGGCTCGGACTCAATTTAGTAGGTCCCTTTTATTATAACCTCTTCATATAGTTTGCTTGAAATTCCCTTTCACCTGTCTGTGTTGTGTTCTGCGTCCATTACTGTTCTTCCTGCAGTGGGACATACCTTTTTGAAAGTGTTTTGAAAGCAAAACGATTACTTCAAAATGTTGAAAAGCTTGAAAAGTAGGTGGATACAAAACACCAGGTTGAGAACAAGTAGGGTAGTGTTCCACATGTCTGAGAAGTAACTCAGGTCTAAACTAAAATAAAAATGTTTTGGGGTTACACCTTAGCTCAACAGAGTGCTGAGGCAGGTGAAGAATGAACCCCCCAAAAGAGGCAAAGATCGTTCAGGGGCATACTCTGTTCTGGTGAGTAGCCGTAAAATACTGTATGCCTCTTGTTGGACCAAAGAGGCTGTACGTTTGTGCATTTTTTGTTAACACAATGGCAAGAGTTAATGAGCCTGTGTTATCCCTAAATCAGGGATAACACTAAAACATGTATAAACAATTACAAATCTATAACTAATCTAATGTTTATGATGTATTCTCCGCAGGGAGATCCCCAGATTGAGGGCCAGACTGACAAAGTCAAGAGGAGCATAGAGGAGAAGAAAACTTAAAAATAAAGCCTCATCAACTTTTCAGTAGATGCACATTACAAGAATTTAGTGAGATTTAACCCCAAGTAATAAATGCTACACCAAATTATATTTGAAGTTAAAATATGCTAATATTCATATCCTTCTCTTGTAAAATTGTGTGTTCTTCTTGGTTGTTTCAGCACCATATGCTTGCTAACTTATATGGACTAACTTCTAACTTATACCAATATGGAGGTATATTGACAGATATATTATTACAGTATATATGACTTTAAGTTTCTAATATATACCTGCATGTTATAAAATGTCTTAAGAGATTCCGTTTCTTGGGGTCAACCATTTTTCTGTAGTTTATTTTTTTCAGAGAACCCCTTTCCTCTTCTCTGAATGTATGATTCCAGATTGAGGGTATATTTTTGCAAAAGGTTTTTTGTATTAGATTTCAATAAAGATTTAGTGAAGACATGTTGAAGAAAGACCTTCTGTCTCTAATTAAATGACAGTTACATTATCACTTTGTGTTTGATTTTACTATATTATACATTGTTGAACTCAGTCTTTCCCTCTCTCATTCCCAGAAAAACACCTTATATATACTTCACTGTGACAGCAAAAGGATTTATGGAGTGGAAATAGTGCCGAGTGCCACTGGTTTTGAATGCCCAGTGCCGCTGGCACATGAAGGCAGGAGGATAAACTAGCAGGAACCCATTTCTACTGCAAGAGCCACTAAACCAGTTTCATTAAGTGACCAAGGGAAAATAGCCGGTTTGATGTAGTCTGCACCATCTGTTTCAGGAGTCAAACTGTCTATTTTAATACTAGAATTGGAACCTTAGATTAAAGTCTGGACCAGAGGGCTTGTTTGAGTATTTCGGCAGGTCGTTGAAATCAACTAACAGATTCAGGTCTATATGCAGGAGAAAAAGAACACATTTATTCCCAGAAAACACTTTTTTCCCTTAGAAAACCTGGTTATGGGCTACCACCTGATCTGTGATGTTAATGTGTCCTCAATTTAAGGACTTTCCTCAGTCTCTAAAGTTCTTGAGAATTGTGGTTGACAGATTTGGGTTAAGCAAAACAATCAGCATAAACCATATGTGTACTGTGGAATGAGATTATTTTCTGAGCAAAAACGGCCTGTGTAAATTTGCACAGCAGTCTAAATAGAGAGAGATGACTCATCTTCCACTCACCGAATGATCAAAGCCCTCAACACATGACGTACTCACAGCTACAGTTTTACGGCTTAACAGATACAAACACATATATTCTGCATTTCCCTTAAAAGGGCATAATCAATACTTTTTAATCCTTTGCAGAATAAATACTATCACTGACTGAGTATTATTTGTCAGCGTATCCTGGAAAATATCATCATTGATGATTTGATTAAATACAGAAGATTCAAAGAAGAACACATCAAATTCTGTCCTATGATGCCCACTAGAGCATTATGAATACCCAGTGATGTAATCACACTTGTTTCAACAAGAAAACCCAGTTGTTATGGTGTATTTTCTAATGTGAAATCTAGTTTCAAAAACAATACTCATACTTGTAGGGTGTAATTACAAAAAAGACAACAGATAATAGGTTCTTGTATAGTGTTGCCATAGATATTCATGTATTATGTTGTTTTTGTTTAATTTCAGAAAAAGTACCTCTGTAATGATTTGTTACAGTATACTAAATGCAACATCATTGCCAAACACATGGCTTATGAATTCCATCATTTCCCCTCACCAGTAAAGGCACACTATGATAAAACAGTTTTTGGTCGTTTGGACTAATGTGGGCCAGGAAAGGGATGTCTGGGGTTCCCTGCTAGAGCTGCTGCCCCCGCGACCCGACCTCAGATAAGCGGTTGAGGATGGATGGGTTTGGACTAATTTGTTGTTGTTGTGATGACATCATATTTGTATTGCAACCAATCGTCTATGACCTATCCCGCTGTTCCAACTGAACAAAACTGTAAAACCAATTTAGAAAGAATGTTTACCTCGAATGACATTTGGAAATAGGAATATGATGAGACCTTTAAAGAACCCTTAATGTCAAGCAACTTATTCATTAAGTAATTTAAGTTGACCTCTACTTGTATTGGAATGCTATTCATATTCACTAGATTAGGCATTAGGCATTTAAATTGCCTGTAATAGCCAAGTGAGCTATCACACTTTCTTGCGTGACAGAGAAGGTTATGCATTCACTATTAAGTATTCCTGCGGTCCCTCCTCTCAGCTGTCTTCTGTTCCAGTTGACCTGAGACTGTAGTCCCAGTGTCAGATTGAATTTGTCCCCCCGCCTCATCTGCTGACACCTCCCATCAGATCCGATACTGTCACTTCTCTATGGCCTTACACCACCTCATCAAAGGAACCTCTCTACTCACTCCAGACCACACCCGGCACATCACTCATGAAGAAAGTAAACGAAGAAAGAGAGATATATACAGAATAACCTCTTAAAAGCAATACTGAGGTATACAGTATAACCTTGTTTACACCCCAACATGGATGTGAGGCTCAATCATTTTAAGTTTGGGAGTCCTCTGACAGTTACGTCTTTGAAACTTTTGCAAACACAAATACATGTCCTTTATCATAAAATTCAAACTCTTCTTGTTGTGTTGGCTGAAGGGAACTGAAAAGCGGGACTAATTTTGAAATGTGTCCTAGCCACTGTGAAAACAACATTGTGTTAAGCAAGACAATTTGACCCCGGGTGTGACATCATTCATGGATTGTGGTCTCTGACCTCCTAGTCAGATAGCCAATGATGTTATGGCATGTAAAACCAGTCAAAATGTCTGTCAAACGTATTAGAATGATATAGGGCCTTAAGATCTGTGGTAGTCTTTCAATAAACAAAGTTAATGCATAATAAGCTGTCAAATTTATATTCACAGCTCTTCATGGTATAAATGTGGGTTTCAAACATATACAATCTATATACAACATTGTGAACTTCAGCCTAGTACACTAAGCACAAATCACAGAGATCAGATAAAAGTAAATATTGTACTTATATTTCATATTTTCAGTAGCCTAGTCTACAGTTATATTAGCCCTTTTCTGTCCTGCTTAGGCAACTGAAGTAGAATATACTGCTGATGACACCCTCTGCTCACTATATATCCATAGAAAATAGATGTATTAAGAAAGGAATGGTCTCAGAACACATAAATCAATCTGTTGGCTACAGATTTTAATACGAGCATTGTGGCAGGAGTATGAGAGCAGCAACTTCTCAAGAACACACTTTAGGTAGAGAGGTGAGCTGTCAGAGGAGGCTGACTCACTGCTGGTACATGCAGTCTGATTTCAAAGCCCAGCATAAAAACCTTGTTTTTTCCCCATTAAAATAAACTTTCAGGTAACCTGGGAGAAACATGAAGTGTGTGTGAAAGAATGAGTAAGTATAGGAATATATAAAATCCAGTGAGAAAGACCAATTAAAATAACACAACAATAATTAGAGAGGGACAGTCATGTTCAGTCCTTTCTGCTTCTCTTATCTGTGAAACCAAGGTTGTAGCTGCGGATGAGACAGTTGAGAGTCAATAGGAGAAGTAGAGTATAGCACAGCCAGGCAAGCAGATGAATATCTAAAGCCCAGCAGTAAGCATGAAGGTGAAAACATCTAATGGGAGCTTTGGAAGGTTACCATGACTTCGCAGACCTGGAGTGCGGGTGTGTAATGGCGACCCGTATGGTTGTATGAAAATAATCCTAACCCCACCCAGGACTTCCTTAGGTTGGTGACAATTAGTACAACTTTAACTATCAAGGTATTACAGAGGGCACAATTATGTACATTCAAATGGGTGGGGAAGAATAATTACATCCCTAAATTACCATCTTCAGCCTGCAAGATAAATAGGATGGGTTAAACCAGTGACATTAAAATTAACTGTGTGGTTTAAGTAATCATATATTTCAAGAAGCTATTGATACTTGAAAGGTATTACATTTGTGTGTTTACGTACTTTTGGTTACATTGTCATAAACTCCACACACATTAGAGGGCTTAGTTGCCACTGCCACAACATAGCCAGGATAAAATCTTAGTTTTCCCTTTGCTAGGCAGATGCATATTGTAAGTGGAAGTCATTTTGGAAGATTAAAATAATAAATAAACATATTCTGATTACTTTGACTGATTTGGGTCTTCCACCACACAGGCTTGCTGATATATGTGCTTCACATCTTTCTGCCTCTACATATTTCTTTTTACCTACTGTAATCCTTATCTGTGTTCAACGCTGTCAAAGAAATTGCAAAGTGACTGCATCAGAAAGACATCAGTCATCAGCATCACTGATGAAAGATATAGAATAAAATTGCATGTTACATCACTTGTAAGAGATTGGAGTTGGCAATTAGATAAATAGAGAGGCAGAGAAAAATAGTCTGCTAACTTTACTTGATAACATCTGCTTCAAAAATGCTTGTGTGATGTGGTTTTGTGGTGTCAAATATACAGTTCAGTTTTATTAAACAACGAGTGAGTATGCAAGGCGGTATGAAAATTAATACATTTCATATAGCAGGTACACATTTGTCTCCTAACAGGATCTGACATCTGTGTTGCAATGATTAACAGTGACATAAGAAATGCATAAGTACGTTTTTTTCTCTCACATCAGTATTAAACCATCACGTGAGATGGTTTCTTGCTTTATAGGTACTGTAGCATAGCACAATTACTTATTTTTACCTTTAAATGGACCTTGGCAGCTATAGCCAATGTTACCTCAAATTCACATTTAGCAATTTGGCATTGCTGCATTTATACTACTAGATGTCAATATGTACATTTAGGAATGGAAAGTATTTACTTATAGACTTTACTAATAGAAAGTTATAGACTTATAAGCCTAACATACTAATAGTAACCTAGAAGAAAAGCACATAACTCCTATGCTCGTTTTAATTCAAATTTTGCAGGGTATGTCATTACATGATTTTCTACTAAAGTGCCAATTTACCTTATATATTCAGATGAAAATGTTAAACATTTGAAGTTGAGAAACACCTTTGTGTTTTATTTATTAAGATAAATTTGACGTCTGAAAAGAATCTTTATAATACAGTCTTACTCAATCAACCAAATTGCATATAAAAAAGAAATACTAGTCAAGACTGCCCTCTTGTGGTAAATATATATTATTAGATCTGTAAAATAATATACACATACAAATTAAGTGTTTATTTACTTAATGATTAAGTAAATCCAACACTTCAGTCTTTCTCTGTTTTTTGTTTTTATAGCAGTCATGCTTGAAAAGCTCAGCTCACATAAAGATGTTGTGGAAATTGGGAGCAATGTCAAAATAGCCATGCTTGCCAGAATGGGGAACTCCTTGGCAGCAGTCAAACAAAAACTGTCCAAAGGAAGATCAGCAAAGCTTAGTTTTAAACCACAGTCTTGTCTCAGTTCAGTTAGTTCCTCCTGTTCCTGCAAAGAAATATCCTTTCCAAAAACTGCTGCTGAGCTAAATGGGTCCCTAACCCAGTCAAGGCATTCAGTGGAGGTTGAGGGGAAATAAAATGACAATTTCTCAAGACTTTTCAAATGTTTACATATTATTTCACACAATGCAGCAGTGTTGACCTGTCCACAGTGCATAACAATAACACCTGGGTTTTTCTCTTTCACTCTGCTAATAAAGCCTTTAAAAAGGGCTTTAAAGGTGTCCACAGGTTCCACAAGTATTTGTTATTTAGGTTTTAAATAAACTGTCAGTGGACATTTAACCCTTGTAATGTCCTCAGGGTCAAAATGACCCAAATCACTAGCGCTTTGTGGCAGATAGAAGGCGCTAAACCTAATTCTACAGTTTACACAGACATATGATGTGCACTGCTGGCTCAACAAGGTGTGTGTTTGAATGTTTGAAACCAGAGGACAACAGGAGGGTTAAAAGGCACATAAAACAACACAAATACATAAAGAAAAAATTACAAAAGAAATAAATACACACAACAATAACAATAAAAAGAACCGTACAATCATGCACAATCAGATGGCGCCGCCTGGTGGTTCAACACTATAATGTAAGGGCATCACAAGGTTTTGTAAAAAAAAGTACAATTTTGATAACTAATCATACTAAAATCAACTATAAGACACTAAAGATATATGGGAGAAGTCATGCCAACAATAGCAAACATAAACGGCTACAAATGACACTCCAGTGTTCTAGACTTCCAGCAGTTTACCTGCACTTTGTGCAAAAGCTTTCTTCCATCAAGCTTCACTATAATCTTTTGCAGAGCTTCTATTATGATGGCACCAAACCATCTCAACAAGGTCATGGACCGATGATGCCATCAGGACAAAGCTCTCACTTAGGCGTACAGTAATTGGATAGCCCTAAGAAGGCAACCCCTCACCCCATATTCCCTCAGCACCTCCCACAGTATCTTCCTGGGGACCCGGTCATACACCTTCTCCACATCCACAAAACATGTAGACCGGATGGGCATACTCCCAAGCCCCCTCCAGGATCCTTGCGAGAGGAAAGTGCTGGTCGCATTGTTCCTCTTCAATCTCATGGGTGACTATCGGCCGAACCCTAATTTAAATAATAATTAATAACCCTGTTATATTTAATAGTTGATCTGATAGACACTTTCCCCCAACCTAGCCTAAGCTACATAGACTTATACATAGGATGTAATGTATTGCTATCTTGTTTCTGAGAAATACAATGTTACAGCATAGTGTAGCTAAAATCTCATTTCATATTTTGAATTTAAGAAATGTTGTAGTATTGCTCTATTACAGCTCACCTTCTTTAGTCAAAGGGGGACAAATGCCTTTAGGCATTTATACTAATAAAATGTAAATGTTTTATTTTCCGGACAAATAACCTTTCTCCTCAGACAAGTAAATGACAAACAAATGTACTTTTCTGACATTTAGTTCCATTTGGTTTCGCAACAATTCCATTTGTTTACGCAATTTAAGGTACCACTATTAAGTATATTCAGCATAAATGTGCTAGAAATCATTACTAAACACAATTAAAAAACATTTATTTGAACATAAAGCACATAACCATAAACAGCACCCTGAAATAATTTCTTCTATAACAACTTCTATAACCTGAAATTAATCATGTTTATGAAACTAACCAGAAACAAATCTTTCCATCTGAGGCTCCAGCAAGCAAGTAGTCCCCCTTGTGGTCAAAGATGACACTCTGAACTGCAGCATCATGACCCAGACTGCATGCCACCTTGTATGTGGCCAGGTTCAGCACCCTCACCAAACAGTCATCCCCGGCAACTGCTAGCAACCGGCCGCTGGGATTAAACGCCACTTGGTTGCTAGGTTTCGGCCCCGTATCCATAACAACAGTGGGGACAGCCAGATTCCTGACATCCCATAGCATGATGAAGCCACGGGAGTCACAAGAGGCGATGGCGCCACCCGTGGGGGTGAAAGTGGCATGGTTGCAGGAGCTGCCATGCCCGACGATGGTCTGGATACAGGTGGCTGACCGGGTGTCCCACAGCGACAGAGTCTTGTCAGCAGAGGAGGACAGCAGGGTATTGGATAACGGCAAGAACTCCACACTGTTCACCCAGCCACTGTGCCCATGCAGGGTGGTGCGACATCGCTCACTCTGAAGATCCCACACCTTGAAGGAAACGAAAGGAGACCAAACACAACATGCCTATTAAAGGCTAGCTAAATAACAATGGCTAGCTAAATAACATCATTTAGAAAGCCCAAAACAAAAGCAAAACCCCTTAGTGGCATTAGCATTGATTGGATATAGAAAGTAAAACATAACCATTAACTTTATAACAGATCTGTGGCCTGCTGCCAGAGGTTGTCAGGGTGTTATATAAGGACATCGTATTTAAACACATACAATAGCATCACGACATAGGAAATGCAATGCGGCAAAGTCAAATCTCAGGTTCCTCTTACAATCAAACACACCTTTACAGTGCGATCCATTGAACAGGAAGCCACGAAGTTGCCACAGGAGTGGAAGGAACAGCCCCAGGTGGCACTGCCATGCCCCTCCAGCGTGAGGACCAGACGGCCCTGGGAGAGATCCCAGATGCGAAGGCTGCTGTCTCCCCCTGTGGTGCCCAGTTTGGTGCCATCAGGGTGGAAGCTAACCCCCGCCACCCAGTCAGTGTGACCCTCCCCTGTAGCAAGCATGTCTCCCTCTGGAAGTCCCCACAACTTCCACACGTGGTCATCGCTTGCGGAGGCCAGCACTGATTTCTTGGGGTGGCAGCTGAGGCAGCTGATTGGCTGGCTGTGCGCCTGTTTGAGTGATGCAAATCGATAGCACCATATTCAAACATTGACAGCAGTGAAGGCAATGTACCTCATAATGACCTAATTATAGTGTATGATCATATTAACCCTCGTGATGTCCTTAATTTGATCAAATTATGCCACCACAGGGCGCCATCAGATTGTGTATGATTTTGTGTGTTTTTTAATTGTCATTGCTGTGTGTATTTATTTCTTTATTCATTATTTTTGTATGTATTTGTTTGTTTTTTTGTGCCTTTTAACCCTCCTGTTGTCCTCGGGTTTCAAACACATCCCTTGTTGTGCCAGCAGTGCACATCATGTCTGTAAACTGTAGAATTAGGTTTAAGGCCTTCTATCTGCCACAATGACCTAGTGATTTTGGTAATTGTGACCCGGATGACATCATGAGGGTTAAAGGAACGTACCATGATTGTACGGCTGAGGTGGAAGATGGCTTTGGTAGCAACATTCTCAGCCACAGATGTGACCTTTAGGAGGGCTTGCAGATTAGTTGCGCTTGTGCTCTGGGGGAACTCTGAGTCCCTGGGGTGTTTAGAGAACTGGGAAGACTTGGCTGCTTCTTCGGAATTTCTCTGGACTTTCTCTTTGGATGTTCTCTGGTCTTTCCTCTGACTTCTATCATTACTGTCTTGGTTAGGGCTACGATCTTCATGCAGGCCCATGTTGTGAAGAGTTGCTTGGAGACTGCTATTCTCATCCAACAGATGGTCCCTCTCCAAACTCACCAACATCTTCTGCCTTAAAGCTGTTTGGTATCGGTCAGTAACTTTCTTAATCGATGGTTCAAAGCCGGCGCATTCAACTTTGAGCTTTCTCGTTTCTTCAATCAGTGCATTTTTCTCTTCAAGAACACGCTTGTGCTGTACACGGTGGAAATCTATTTCTTTCTGGGCCTTAACTAGTTTGTCTGCTGCGGCTAATGCCGCAGCACGATAGACCTCATTCTCTCGCTGGACGTTTTTCAACTCACTCTCCAGAAGCTGGTTTTTAATAAACACATCTGGCACTGTACCTATCTGATCTGTTTTTATATGGGCCCTATGCAACTTACCATACCATTCTCGTTCAAAACAGTCCAACGTCTTTGTCATTCCCCTTTCATTAAGAAAGTTGCGGAAAAAGTCGTCGACCGATTCTGGTAGGTCTGTGAGGTTGGCCTGTTTTGGAACAGCGTGCTGGTACTCATCCTCAGACGCTTGGATCTCAGTCTCCAAAACAGTATCTCCCTCTGTCACATCCGTATTCTCTCCGTTTGTCAATGTGTCATCGCCCATGTTCATTTCATTTTTTCCCCGTTGTGCGTTCATTTTCCGTGTTAAAGTTTTGCTCAAAGTAGCCTACCTGTACCTGTACCAACTGTTGAAGGAACGGTTTGCTGCTACTATGGATACCAGTTGGCCAGCTGTGCAATGTAATACTCGCGAGATTTCAGTGTTCACATTAGTCTGAGTGACTGTTGTCGTCATGGCGGACTACCGAGAAGCGCCCTTGGCCAGTCGGCCAAAAACATTGGATCCAAATGAATATTTTAACCTTTCGCCGGTTCAAAGACGTGCCGAAGAGGACAGAGCGGCTCTTCGTGCAAACCTTAAGAGGCAGTACCAGATACAACTAAATGACCCTCACAGACAAGAGCTTATTGTAAGTCGTAACCTGCTAATGCTACAGTAGCTAGCAATGTCAGAACTCTCTTCAAAAGCATGTACTGTAATTCAACAACAGCAAGCTAGCCAATACTAACTATACTGTAGCAGTAAGCTAGAAATCAAAACACACCGCTGTGGGTTTAAATGTGACCATTTCCACATACAAATGTTCAAAAACACCAGTACAAGGTGACCAATTTCTATCATGCACTGTGCATCTATCCATCTGTGCTGTACGGTACTAGTACTGCACAGTAACAGATTGTGTGTCAGTGTTGCTCAGAATGAAAAAGTAAACGTATTTATAATATGTATATTGTAGTATTAAAGCCACTCATCTTGCAAGTGATCGATTATCCTATTTGAATTATCGCCATTAATTATACTCTTTGATCAGCTATATAAAACTTATAAAGTACTTTATTACTCAGTGTACAATTACCAACAACACACACATTGGATATTTTGTAAATAATTGCCAATACTGTATTTCTTGTCACTGCTGAAGCCAATTTCAAACAATATAAACTTGTTCTGATATTACAGGAAGACCCAGCTCTGACGCGTTGGGTGTATGCACGTGCCAACCCTTACAACCACTTCAGGCCCACAAAAAAGACATCTCTGCTGGGGGCACTCTTTGGAATTGCACCGTTGATTGTGCTCTACTACACCTTTAAAACAGACAGGGTATTGGCTACACTGCATTCTTTTATTATTATTATTATTATTATTATTATTATTATTATTATTTTTATTATTATTATATTCTAGTTTTACCGTGGTTGGCATCCAACTCATTGGTGCAATTATTCTAGCCCCATACAGTTAAAGCTGCTGTTGGTAGCTTAGTATGGCTTTTCCACTGGCACATTTGGCTGCACCGAGTCGTGCCATGCCGAGCTGATTTGCATTTCTACTACCAGTTTAACCGTGCCCAGATGTACTGGACCTGCTCGGGAGTGGAGCCAAAGTGAGCCCGGCCCACCTCTAAGTGGGCTGCTGTGATGTTATGGGATCTGTTCTCATTCCATTCATGCAGTGCCGAGAGGAGATTAGAAAACACCAAAAAGAGTTGGCTACAAGAAAGTTGTATTCGTAGCCACAATACAGTATCTCTAGTCTAGCAGGTCTTAGTCTATGCTAGGTTTAATCCATGTCTGAAACACAGACCGTGTGTGTTTTTGCCATAGCCTATAGTCAGGCATAGCCGTTATAGACAGTCGTCCGCATGTTGTTACAATACCCAAGTAAAATCGTAACAACAGCCTGAAAAACCATAATGACACTTTTAATAATAAAATAAAGTAAGCACAATACATTTAAATGTGATTGACTCAAGATAAGTGTGTCATCAGTTAAAGACACACCTTAAAATGGGTAGCCCTGTTGTAATGGAAATGCATATTCCAGCTGCGCTGGCTTGAACGAGCTGTGCTGTGCCGAGCCAAGCCAGCACATGTAATGGAAAAGGGCAATAGGTGATGTGAATGAACAAACGTATCAAAGAGTACAAGCAGCAGTCATTATGAACCAGTAACTGTAACTTGCATTACCTATTATCCAAGATCTGGGGATTGTTAAAACAGATTGCGAACACTGGCATCTAATTGGCTGACTAACAGTTCTCACAAAATACATTGCAGAGGCAGTCAGTAGTGTTTTTGTACAAACGTCAATCCCACATTTAATTATCAGACAACCTCAGTCATTTTCAGGGATTTTTATTTCATTAAAAAAAATGTATGAGGTGCCCATTACTATGATATGCAGGTTTCTCACCTAAGCAGTTTGAAACAGTAATTTTCTTGCAATTCTGCCTTACATAACCTTTATTTTGAGACATTGTATTCTTTCTTTTCTATCCTATTGTCATGGAGATTTCCACTCTAGCTTGCAGTCATTGGATATGTCAGTTCACCTTTGGTGCAATTGTGAAGAACACTGATGTCTGGTTCAGCTCAGGAGGCATGGAAATCATAAAACATGCACCTGAGGAAATGTCTGAAAGGGGAACAGAGTGTAAGCGATATTGTAAGTAGACTAATCAGCCCTGTCTTCTGTTCTTGCTCTTTCAGGATAAGGAGGAAGAGAAGATTAAGGCTGGGACTCTCGAGCGCAAATTCAAGTTGTCATATTGAGATCTAATCTGTACAGACTTCCTTTATGTTCTAGAGATACTGTTAATGTGTGTAATTATTAAACAAATAAACGTCCCATGTAAAAGTTAAAAAAAGGTGTCTGAAAGCTTTGTAGAGGGAAATTATGTTTAAACTAATACCAAGTTATGAAACCAGAAATGAATCGGCAGGATAGGGTAGTTATGGTGGTCAACTCTTAGCCAAAAGGTCCTGGGTTAAACCCCATCATGCCCACATACATGTAAACCCTTGAGCAGGACGTTTAACCCCTAGTTGCGTTGGCAAAAAATTACTTAATTGTAACATTCCCGTGACATTATTATTATTATTTTTAAATAGATTTATTTCGGGTAAAGGTCACAGATGAGGGCGCATTACCTTAAACCATTTTCTATTAATTTCACAAATGTATTCTTGTTTGCCTTGAATTGTTTTTTCTATATTTGGCACAAACTTATGAAATGACTAAGAAATCAAAAATGTGTAAAAAGATGTAAATATTAGTATAAATGCAAATATACTTCTTGTCTCATCTTTCTGCATGTATTGGATGCCTTCCTCTTTATTATATGGAAGCTTGTCTGACTACTGTTTGCTAGGTCTCCAGTTTGGGTTAAAGTGACTCTTCAGAGGCTCCCAGCACTGATAGTAGGTCTTGTCCAGCTTCTGACAGGTTTCTAGGCCCCATTTTGTCACAGCCATACTGAAAGATGACTCAAACATGAAGGCCTGAAGAATAATAGACAGGGATATGTCAGCACATCAAATAAAAAATAAATGATTTGGAGTATAATTTGTGTACATTTGTCTTCAAATGTTCCTTTTTATAATATATTAATAATATTTTTAAATACAATTTACCATGGTTCCTTCAGCCACCCTCTCAGGTTTTAGACTAACAGTGCTGTTCTTCTCGAAACAGTCTGCGTCCGGGCCATGAGGGGTCATAATGCTGTGAAGACTGCCCCCTCCTGGTTGGAAGCCTTCCTCTTTAGCCTCATAGTGGCCTTTGATCAGACCCATGAACTCACTCATGCAGTTCCCTTTAATCGAAAACAGGAGAAGTTGTAACAGTACATAACGTTCAGTATACAAAAGCTAAAGAGTGAGATGCAGTAACAACACTTTTACACTAGATGGCCATAAAGTACTTTGGTTAGAAAAGGAAGGTCTTGGCATAGTCCTACAGTGCTGGCATAATTCATTTAGCAGTTTGAAGTCAAGAGTTACTCATTCCAAAATAATGGTTAATGGGTGTACACTTTATGGAAAGGTTTATGATCTGCTTATCTTTCTTTATTTTTCTTCCTTCCTTGGCAATGTATTTCCTCTACAGTATACAATAGTTTGAATAGCAACTACTGTAAATCACAACAAGTACATAATAACAGTACTGGAATCTGTTATCTTACGATGATAGTACGGAGGGCGGAAGGTGTGATCAGCCACACCCCACCTTGGTGGGAAGATGACAAAGTCAGCAATGGCCACTCCTGGACGTGTGGATTTAGCTGTCAGCACAGTGAAGATGGAGGGATCCTTCAGGTAGACAGGGTGTAGTTCAAAAGAAAAATCATTGTAATGTATCAGATAGACACAATGCATGTGCTCATGTATTAATTATTGGGACCAATTCTGTCTTGTTTTTAAGAAACCACCTTGTTCCGGAACTCAAGAGTCAAAGCAGTGTACACAAATGATGCAGGTATGTGTGTCTCTCACCGCATGGTCGAAGGCCACACAGTTGATAACCATGAAGTTCTCCAGGTTGTATTTGTATGGTGTGTAATTCCCATGCCAGGCAACCACATTGAAGGGAGAAAAATCCTGACGCATGCAAACACAAACACAAACACACACACACACACACACACACAGATCGACACAAATCAGACAAGTCTATCGAGCAACAAACACAAAAGCCTTTAAATTGAGCTTTTCTGGGGGAGGGGAGAAACAACAAATAACGTCTTTGTAATCGTAAATTCCCAAACAGAGTGCTTCATGACATAAAGAGAAAAACTTAATGATGAGGGCTGATTGTGAAACAGGGTGTGCTTTCTTTCTCTCCTTTCTTTTATTCCTGCTATTCTTTCTCACACAAGGCTCTGGGTATTAAGGGGTAATTGGCTTTACAATCAAACTTTCCCAAACTTCGAACATTTTTTGACGCACATAACGGAGCAAGGGGAGGGGAGAGGCGGGCGACACTTACAGTGGTTGCAGAGATATTTCTTTAGCTTGATTGTTAAAAACACAGCAATTTTATATAGTTTCTCTGTTCTGATAATGTCACCGCGAGAAAGACTTTCAATGGAGTCTCTAAAATCAATACAGTTCATTACAACTCAAGTTGCAAAGCGACCCCTATGCACCCTTACACACACACACACACACACACACAAAAGATACTCCTGCACACTTACATGGCTAATACACCTCAAGCTACAGTAACAGCTTACACACACACACACTCCTGTAGGCTCAGACTGGATTCATGGCTACAACCACACACATTATGCAACGAACACTGGCCCGCAAAAGCTAACACAGACTCAAAGGGGTTGAGGTCCACCAATGCATTCTGGGGACACGGCTAATCTTGTGGACATTTCAGCTGTGATAACCACAGATTTGATTAGAAATAAGGGAGATGTGAGGCAAAGGAAGGGCTTCTAGTATACAAACACACACACATGCACACACAAAACACAAACATATTGGCCCAGTCAAGCAAATGATAAGTTAATTTGAGCAATTTTGGTGCTCTGCAGGGGAACCAAACAGCAGGACAAGATGGCAGCAGCATCTCTCCTGATGAGACCCACTACCCCCCCCCCCCCCCACACCTTCCTTCAATTCCATGTTTTCCTTGTAGCCCCACCCTTAAAGCGCATGGGTGGTTAGACACCAAGAGGACAATATCAGGTGCAGCCACAAGCCTCCACCCAAAAAACCAAAACCCAGGGGGAGAAAAAAGGAGGAGGAGGGACAGAGAGTACCATTCCAAACATGACTAATGACTAAACGGTCTGACTTGGTTTCCCCGGATACTGTCGAACATCCTCTCAACCTCCAACATCTCCTTACTCATCCTGTCTGGTTTTTTAAACCCAGAAAACCCCTCCTGCTAGACATTATGAGTCGAGCCAATTGCGCACCAGAGAGTGAAATATGCTGAAATTACTGCGGAACTCGTGAAAGGTTTTTCCTGCCATGCTAAGCCACGCAGGTACGCTGCCAGTAACTCTTAAAATGTGCTAACTAATTACAAGTGATTAAGACTGGTACAGGAAGCCTGCGGAATAGAGAACAGCTAACGATTCCACATTAAATCATCAGCCATGGCAATTCAGCCAGCAGGAGCAGCTAATAGCTAATAAGCGTCGCGTGGACTGATTCCCGCTGTCATTGTTAGTGTTGTTTGGCATCTAGTGCAGCAGTCACAGGCTGGCTATGTGTATACGGCCTCCGTCAAACGAGCCATGCTACAACCGGGCTGAAAACGCGCAGTCAGGAGGCACATTTAGGTAGAAGTGGACTAATACACACGGAACAACAGAAATGTTAAGTCAGCATGCCACCTGTTGGCAGGCAAAGAGCTTTCCCTGGTACTTGTTGATGACCGTGTAACCTGTGGCCACTTGGCGGTCTTCATACCACGCAACTGGGCACTCAAAGTCCCTCGGGTTAGCCAGGCCATTGGCTCCTGCAGGGAACACAGACAGACAGACAGGCAACAAATTATAAACACTAGTTTGTTGAATACAGGAATTTCAATATTGATCATTTCGACTCAAACAAGCATATTTGTGCACACACATGCTGACATGCATTCACACGCACATACTGTACATATACATACCGATGGGTCCCAGGTCCGGTAGTTCAAAATGGGCGCCGTACACCTCCAGTATGTAGCCTCTGGTCTCTCCAAACACATCCACACTGAAGCGCATTCCTTGCTGAGACACACAGGAGTCAGAGTGGTGGAGAGTCAATCATAGAGGCTTGATGCTGTGCAAACTGTTTATGGTTAAATGATGTGCAAGAGAACTGTGGTCTTGGTGTTTCATTTGTCCTGGCAATGATCCCTGACACAAGCCTTCAATCAATCAATCAATCAATCAATCTTTATTTATATAGCACTTTTCATACAAATACATCCGGAGTCCCATTCCTGCCATCCTTGAAACACTAAAGTTCCGGGACCCCAGACCGCCTGCCCAACCACTTCAATCTCAGTCAGAAAATGGAAAACCAAAGACACTGAAGGAATGAGCTTACACACCAACATACCCCAGACCCCCAACGATGTGGCACCAGGGGCGCACCACCGAACACAAACATGATGCAGGTGACTAAATAGACCAGCTCCCCTCCGCTAAACCCCCAGACACTTCAGGCCAGGGCACACACCCACCCACGATCCAGCCCCCTCTAGTATTATATATGAAGTATCCTTGAGCAAGTTTAATCTCTTTCAATGAAGGTATACTGATAACTGACCGCTGTAATTGTGAGTAACTGTGTGAGAAATTATGTGTAATTGAGATACGATGATACACAATGTAATGATCAAACATAATGTAATGTTAAAGTTCACCTGGATTACACAGATCTCATTGGGCTCAACCATCATCTTCCCAAACTCTGTGGTGACGAGGATGTCACCCTTCTGGGGTACTGCAAGCATGAATATTCAAGTTACAGCACTAAGGTTCGAGGTTGGGGCGATACCCGTAACCTGGTAAGACCATCCTGAATCAGCAAGCATCATAATTGGTTCTACTCTAAGATTCAGTTAAAAGTCGTTTGTGATATTGTGAGTGTAAACGTGCCAATCAAATAATTAATAGACAATTGGACCACCTTCACCAAGAAGGTTACAGAAATATTGTATCACCCAATATTGGGTGATACGATTATTTCTGTAACTGGAGTTCCCAGAAGAAAGTTAAGCAAATCATAGAGGCAGTGATTAAAAAAACAGGATGGTTTTACAAGGCTACTGCTGTTGATGGTGATGACATCAAGAAAAATGTAATTTGCCTCACCGATAAGAAAGTCTCCATCAGAGTTATTGAAGCATCTGAAAAGAGAAAAATTAAATCCCGAGTTATACAACTGGTAGAAATATTGAATTGAAGTGCAGTGTATGTTGTTAGTCTGACTTGTTACACAGTGGGGATGAACACATTTGCAATCGCACGCACGCACACACACACACACACACACACACGCGCACACACACACACACACACACACACACACACACACACACACACACACAC
>JAODUG010000013.1:1668515-1686920 GCA_027564795.1 Aphredoderus sayanus
ACACACACACACACATATATATATATATATATATATATATATATATATATATATAGCAGCAAACCATTATTTTCTATGTGAAGACATACAGTACAACAATTGCATCCTTAGCAGTGAATGACAACACTGTGTAATCCTAGCTCCTCTGATTTTTGTTTATATAGCTGGCTGTCTGTGAGTGCATGTGCTGGGTGTGTGTGTGGGTGGCCCAAGGAGCCTTTCATTTTGTCTGAGATGAAAGTGCACTTTGTGACATCTAGTGGCAGAAAGTCATATGGAAACACTTTAATGCTGATTTCAGCCACGTTAATTTTGTACACAACATTACATTCTTTAAACGGATGTTAGATAAACAAGTTTGTTTATTGGACTATATGGACTATAGCAGTGAGCCTGATTAAATGCTGAGGACATCTAGTGTGTAAAATGTAATTTTTTATAACTTATACAAGTCTAATTTTGTATTGACTACAATATATATTCTGAACTCTATCTCATTTTATGTTTTAGTATGGCCTGAAACAACACATTTCATTTTGTACTTTTAATAAAATAAGTAATTTTAGTTTTAAAGCAGAAAATTAATGATTGTTTCGGGGATAGAATGTTGCCAACCAAGCACTAAACACAGTGCAGCAGCAGTATTTATGACCTCGGCAGAACTGATCCATTGAACAGGCACATCAGGTGGTTAAAGGATTGGGACCACAAGGTCAGATTGCATACAACTCAAATAAGCACTATGGATAACAAAACAATTTACATGTTACATAATTATGTATGACCCACCCAAATAAAGTTTCTGAAGACTTGTGAGTACTTGCATAATATAATGAAACACAAGTCCACTATGCCACTAGTATTGACTCTATTTTATCATATCTGTTTAATGTTCTACATAATGTAGATAAAGTTGCATGAGGTGCTTCAGTGCCTTCATGTGGTGAGACTACATATTTTCCTCCCATCCATGCATGGCCAGTGGCCATATACCTAGAAAACAATGCATAAAGAAATCAGAGAGTGATAACCTCAGCAATCTGAACTGCTAAAAACTACGTATAAGTTAATATTTGAAATAACACTAAAGATTTTCCTATTTAATTTGTTACTGTGATTAAACTAATTTAATATCTGTGGAAAGATGAACAAAATATATTTATGGATTGATTCCTTTATAAGGTCCCCGATTGCCAAATGCATATTTATCTGTGTAGTCATATGTGTTGTCTGAAGTGATCTGAAATGGCTGTAGTCATTTTAAAATTGGTCTAGCATGTAATCTCAGACCCATGCTACCACTCCCTCTTGGATAACCAATTAGGTTAGGGAATGTTTAAAATAATATGCCAGCTCAGAAGTAATATTCAGCTCAAAAGCATAAAAGGTCTGTCCAAAATGGAATTATAGAGCCTTTAACTTTATTTATCTGACCTTTATCTGTCCACACAAAAGAATGCTAGAGGTCTCAGTGAGACTAGCTTTCGTGAAGCTAGATTTCGTGAAGCTAATGAAGAGACTCCAGAAAGTCATCAGAAGAGTTATCAGGATTTCCCTCACTACACAAGGTATAGGAGAAGTAAATGAAAGAAGAAAGAAGTAAATGAAAACTGCCACAAGTATGCATTTTACAATTATCAGCTAACTTAGTGAACTCTTTTATCCAAAGTGATTTACAAGCTTGCTCAATAATGCTTAAAGGTATACAGTATATCATATTCAGGGCTTGAACCTGTGACCTTTCTTAGTAAAGGGAAACATACTTAATGATGTATATTTGCATTATATTACACTTGACCTTTTGCATTCACTATACATGACATGAGCGTGTCCTCCTAAGTATGAGTGCATACAGTATTGTACTGGAAAAAAGCTGACACTGCTCCCTCATAAACGAGTGCCTCTTTTCTGCAAATGGCAGGGATGACTTAATACTGGTATCACCCTCTGTGAAATAACATATTAAACTTCATCGGAGGTTGGGGTGAGAACAGCTGACGTACTTGACTTCTCCCTTTCCAAAGGCTGTGTTTTCATGGTCTGGATGGTCCGGTCAGCAATATTCAGGTAAGGGTTATTGCCATGGCAACACGGGGGTGTATATATTTTGTTATTGGCCCATGCTCCACAAAGCCTGATAATAGCGACTCATAAAACAGAAAAGCAGATGGTGAATACAGAAAGCATCAATGGACAATCTGAAAAAACAAACAGAATAGTGACATTACAAAGACACAGAAATGCCCTTGCTAAGCATTTTAACTAGAAAAGTAAGCCCCAACAGTGCATTTAGAGGATATTCTCCCCTATAAATGAGGTGAACTGCCAAACATATCTGTCTTGATTTGCTGTGTGACAGGTGTAAGCATGTGGAAATGTTATCTGAGCTGGGGTGATTGTCGTCATCATTAATGGGTGTCAGACTCAGGACACAGGTGGTACCACAACTGTCATGTGATTAAAATGCAATCACAATGTGCATTGCCTACTATTTAGCATTTTAGCAAATGTGCACACTAAAAGAAAGGCCTATTGAAAAAAAAACACACTTTATGCTGTAGGTCGATGTGATTACAAGGATTTTGTAAAACCTTTAATGATGTCATACGCTGTCACAAACATAGCAGTACCTAATATGAGCTGAAATTGTGTCTTTTATTTCTGTTTAATATTCACTGTTTTCCCCCACACACACACATATGGCTGAGCACCTAGTAATCCATCACAGTACAAAAATAATCAGATAAACTGGGCTCTCCTGGGAGTCTGGAAGTGTCACAAGTATAAAACAACATACTACTGTGTGCTAGACAGAAGCAAACCCGTGTTTTTTTTTTTTTCAATTATTCATTGCCCTGCGGAGGGGGTTCACAGAGCAGCGAGCGGCAGCCAAACAGTGTCTGGTTGGAGTGTAATTGACCAGAAATATCACTGACATGCCACAAACATGCCCTTTTAGATTCAGCTCCACAACACAGGATTCCCCGTCAAAACATGCTATCAAACGCAGGCATTCACAGCAGATGCCCCTGACATCCGCTGGGAAAAACAGCAACATACCAGTTCAAATATAATGAGGGAGGCTTTCTTTGAATTCCTAAAGAAAATGGCCTTCAGTCTCTCTCTCTCAATAGAGGTTCAGATCAATATGCTAGCCTCAGGCACAGACCTCTGCACTGAAACTGATTGTTCGAGGAACTCTGTAAACACGTTACACACTGCCTGTTTTCTGTGAAGTCACAGCAAACAAACATGTGGATTTAACTGCTGTCTTTTCCAAAAGGTTTCTCCACTCTATCACAATGAAGCGTGGGATAGAGAGACTTCCTGTAAGGACATGGCGGTAGTGTTCCCTTTAACACACTTCCTGAAGAAGAGAACCATTTTCATCCCTGTTGTCATCCATGGGCACAATATAAAAGAACACCACAGCAACAACTAATTACAGTCCTCAGTGCAGACTCCAGAACTATATTGCTGGTATCCACACAGTATTGGAATAGCCTTATCAAATATACTGTAAACTATAATGCAGAAGTTAAAGTTCTACTTCAATCAGTGTGTAATTGTTTGTTTTCTAAAAATACACAGTACAATAGCCTATGCTGGAAAAGAAAATAGTCTTTATCCTTATTTGATATTTTCACTTTACAGTTCAAAAGATACAGTAGATAGCGCCCACCATCAGTAAGCAGCTCTCAATCATTTTAGCTCAATCAATAGCTATTTAAAGGTATATTATGCGATTTAAGATAATACACTTACAATATGAAATATCTACTCATGGTCCACTAGCTACCTGTTCGCTGTGCGTGCTGAAAATAAAATTTCTAATGTTTTTACATGGCACTGTAAACAGGAACACAAATAAAGTGAGACAGACGAGGGTTAATGAATGCCATTATCATACGTCGCTGGTTGAATAGACTATTATCTGCTACTGGCCCAAACATTATGCTTTCAAAAACAAGTAGGAACTAAAGTCAACAAGGAGACATAATACATTTTGGGCAGATATTTCTATAGCAATCCACCCTGGACATTTTACCAGTACCCCGTGTTCCTGCTGGGGTCAAGGAGATGGAAGCTGAAACTTTACACTAAAGAGGAAACAGTTTATTACTTAATTAACATCCCTGCCATACATGTCTCACTAAGGTGTAGGCTACAGTTGTTTGCAGGACAGCAAGCTAGGCTATCGGAGTCAGTAATGAATTATGAGGACTTTGCACTCATTAGCATTTGCCCAATGCCCAGGCTTCATAATGGATTCTCAAGGTTTAGCAAAATGTAGCATCCTGTCCAACATGCACATGTACGATATAAACATATATGAGTGTTAATTGTGGTCGTCATTAAATTGGCTGCCCCGAAATCATTTATAGTGCTGCAGCATTAGCCTACAGTATGTGCATATAACTTCTTATTGCTTACTAAGCACTGCCATCTACTGGAGAATAGTCATCACACCAAGAAAAGGCCATTTAGACTTTTCTAAATATGTTTTACTAACAAAATGTATATTTGTATACTTTCATCCTCTATAGTATTAAACAACAAATACTGCATATAGAACACAGCCAAAGTAAATAACCAAATGTTATTTACATATTACTTTAAAATAAAACCCAAATGCTATGGTAAAGAAATGGACAACAACCAAATAACTACAATTGCGGAAATTGTAAGGTTCTCTGTAACAGACAAGTACAAAAGAGAACTAATCTCTCAAATAATTACAATTCTCAATTACATTTTGAACAGAACAGATATACAAGATCACTTAGGCATAATGCACTAGAGCCTTGCCGAGGCATCGTACAACAAAAACAAAAACATTTTTGGAGTTAACAAAAAGCACACATTGGTTCAGTAATCTCTACCGAAATGCTCGTTTACTTTTTCAACAGCCACCAAGACAACAAGGCTGACCAGGAAGTACTGCCGTTGCTCCCTCAACCACACCAGATCCATGTGCACACTGCCCTCCGCGTCACTGTGACGAATCAGGAAGTGCT
Source organism: Aphredoderus sayanus (assembly GCA_027564795.1). NCBI lineage: Eukaryota > Metazoa > Chordata > Actinopteri > Percopsiformes > Aphredoderidae > Aphredoderus > Aphredoderus sayanus. The sequence continues at coordinate 1,673,534 of JAODUG010000013.1, forward strand.
CGCCGTCGTAGTCATAACAGACGGGCCGCTGTGCCACAAACATGGAAATGGGAGTGCTGACACACCAGAAAGGGTGCTGGTACTCATCCAGGAGGGTTAAGCTCATCAGGCAGCAGTTCTGCCAGAACAAAAACAGGAGGGAGGCCATTTCCTTTATTCTTCAGTACACAATGTTTGCATAACATTTTTAACCCTCATGTAGTCTTCCGGGTCAAAATGACCCAACGCAGTACCTCTTTGTGACAGATGCAAGGCGCCAATTCTAAATCTACAGCTTAAACACACATGATGTGTACTGCTGGCACACAAGGTAGTGTTTGAAACCTGAGGACAACAGGTGGGTGAAAAGGCAAAACGAATAAATACATATATTATTTAAAAAATGCACAGCGCTGACACTAAAGAGAAGGACACAATCAGGTGGCTCCATATGCTGGCATAAGATGGTAGTGCGTTTGAAGACAAGAGGGTTAAAGCATAAGTTTTAGTACAGTAAACTACACTTGTTATGTGTCTTAAGACAGTAATTGCCCTGCCAAATACCCATAGTGAAAAGCACAACTTGGAAGTACAGCAGGTCTACAGATATTACTACAGAGAGAGGAGTAATAGCACATGCTAATTATATGCAGGGCTCTAGTGCAGTCACTGTCAAGGCATACATTACATTCTTGTAATGACACAGTAATACTGCGTAACTTAGTACCTCCACTGTACCATCCAAGACTCCACACCTCCATGGTAGAGAGATGTTGCCTGACAGAAGCGTGTGCTGTGACAAGTTCGTCCTCTTAATTGCATTCAGCTGTATGAAGCCATCGTGGATGTGATCTGAAAAAAATAAAAATAAATAAATAAATAAATCTCATTGACCTTCAGTGACATATCCACGTGCAATCAAAGTTGAGTGGGAATCCTGGGTTTTAAAAGGTGCAATAGTCTTTCATCCCCTGAATAAGTTATACTGCCACCAAGTGGTGTACTGTAGGTGTAGCAGTTACAATGAAAACTCACTAGGAAAATATTTGCTAAATTGACCATGACATGAACATATGTTCATGATTTAGATTAAAGCCCCCACCACCTCCCGTAATTTTTGGGTTCTAAACATTTAATAATACAAATAATTTTTTTTTTGACATAAGCAAAGTGTTTATTCTACAATGTGAATAAAACATAGACGTCCCCTGGAACCCAGACAGGTGGTATGTGTTAATTTGGCTAATTAGGCCGCACCTTAGGAGGATGCTGACAGATTGACAGCAACCTGACTCTTCTGCTGCTGGACCTGTTTAAGTGGGGTAAAACTGTCACCTTGCTCATGATTGGTGTGCCATGCTGACATCCAGCTAGGTATACTGGCATTTGCCAGTATACCTAGCCTAATCAGCCACATTAACTCAAAGGTCCATATTGACTCCCACACCGCCTTCAAAATCCATTTACTTTTCCGACAGAAGAGATGGTTGAAGTGGCCGGACATGATCGCCATCGTACTGCTGTGGAGGTGAATGTGCAACGTGTAACCATGGAGACCATACTTGGGGTCTATGTCGTCAAAAGGAGGTTTTTCCAGTGGTTCGGAGTAGGGGCTGGAGAGAAGAAGAATAATAATAATAATAATAGATGAACAATCATAGCTAAAATGAAGACAACTAGAATATGAAAAACCTCATTTATGAGGTCTACTTTTGTTCTCTCATAAGTAACCAGGAGAGGGTGCTGTGCAGTAAGCAGTACAACCAATACATTCTCAAGGGTCTAAAAACAAGAGACCGTGGTCAACTGACCAACCTACTGTATACATATAATCAATAGATTTAAAATAATTCAACATAAAATAAATCAAGTTCATTTTGTAAAATTGTGACCTATACATGTTAGACTTGTATATGCTTAGTATATTTACTTTAACCCTCCCGCAGTCCTATGGGTCAAAATGACCCAGCACACTCGCCAGTAGCGGGCGCCAACCACAACACGGACATATGACTGACATTGGCTCCCTCTGCTGGGAGTCTGCTAAAATGCTTTAGGACAGTGGGAGGGTTAAGCCCAAAGTTTTGGATGAAATTAAGGTCCCAGTACTGATGGTTAAAACCTCTTGCCTGCAGCACATTTGGCCCTTAAACGCCTGCTGGCGATACAGTGCTCAACATTTAAGTGGAAAATAAAGAAGTGCCAGTCAGAGGGTGCCTACCAAATGGCAGAGCCCAGGAGACTCCTCTCAACTAGCTTGTGGAAGTGCAAGCTGGCGATGACAAAGGCGATATCATTCTGACCCTGCAGAGAGACCCAACAGTTAAGCTTTTCACTAGAACACTACATGTTGTTGCTGTGGTTGACAAAGGATTGTTAAAGCACTGCATGCTACAAGCATCTTTCCCACAATAAGTTAACCACACATAGTGCATGCGTCTTTGAATCAAATAAAAGGTAGCAGCTATTGCTAGCAGTTACCTTCCAGGGATTTCATGGTGACTTGAGGCAAAATGCCAATTCTGTTCAGGATGGATACTGTATAAATACCCTGCCTCAACAATTTCATAACATGCACAGGAGACTGTAGTACTACTACTGTAAATCGTGCACAGAACATATTGCACACAATGAGGTGGTACACTAAATTGATTTGCAAACACATGACAGAATAGCAAGGACTGCTAACAGGCAGGTTAATATAAAAGCTAGTTGCATTGTGAAACGCCACGACTACACGATTCACCATGTCATGTCAGCCTTAGATGCAATGATAAGAAGACATACCCTCCAGACACCAACGATGATTCCGGGCTGCTGTACAAGTTTGACCAGTCTGTCTTTGCCAATGAATTGTCTATCTTGGAAGACCTTCCCCATGTCCCACTTGGCCATGAGTGACCGCCAGCCAGGCCTGACAGGGGAAAGGTGGACATCAGTAGTTGTTACGAAGACAAGGTTTTCAAAACTGATGATTCAACATGCACTAAAGGGGACAAAGTATGCCCCTTTTCCACATGTTGACACAGTTCCTTCAGGTCTTAATGCAATATCTGCGCTTATGTGTAGACACCACATACTGGAGATTATTAGAGCTCATTTGAAAGCCCATATAAAAAGGCCCTTTTAATATCATACCGTTTTAGAGACTTCATTCAGAGTCCAAATAAAAGCAGCTGCGTTTTAGCCAGATGAATCACTTTATGGCACATACCATGTAAACGTGCTCTTACCTTAACAAGCGATGCTGGTTACGTAAACCAACACAATATTCAAGTGAAGTATTTCTAATCAGTTTACTGTTACTGAACAATAGCCTATGTTAATGTAATGTAGTTATTGTAGTGTGCACATTGTGCTCGATACAGTTTTGCTGTCGCAGACAATTTATGAAGTGTAACTAGCGTACAGCAGTTTATCTAGCCTAATACATTACCAGTTATTAAAAGCGAGGTTACCTCAGTATCTCAAGCTCATAACATATGCGGAGACGTTGCCATCTAAAATTAAGTCAAGTCAGCTCTTCTGTTGATGCAGGCTACTGTAATGCCGTCTGTACAGAGGAGCTTGATGCAAGAGAGCAGATTGCAAGCTCCATTCATGGTGTAACGCCTGGTGCTCATTGAAATTAACGACGGTCTGTGGCTTTGTAACCGCCTGTGTTTTCTCCAAGGACCCGGTCGGCGCAAGGGAGGTGTGAATGTATGGTTATATCGTCGTCATTATAAGACTGAATTGCCTGATTTCAACTTTTGTGGGTTCATAGTCACTTCAGATACCCAAATGTAGCACTGAATGCCCTGCAAAAGTGATCTCCCCCCCGTAATTTGTCCTCTTACACTCCCCCCACAACCTTACCAGCAGTGGGAGGTAATTCCTCAAACAGATTTCAAAACAAACATTGAGGCTATGCCACTCTACACACAAGGCTGATGGATCAGCTTGATAGATATCAGTCCTCTTCATCAATCCGGTGGCCTCTTTGTTTTGGCAAAACTTTTACGGGAAGGGAAACAGTGAAGATGGCTCTGCAACCCGGTCGCACTACAGGCACACTTACGAAATTGACGGTCACAAAATTCAGGCTGGATTGACAAATTCAGTGGGTGGGAACATGGTTGATGTAGTAGGACACCTGCCCTCGATACAATCTGTTAAAAGGAGGAGGATTTGAACACTTGAGGGAGCTTTAAAGAAAAAAGGAGAAGTGTTGTTCTTACTTTTTGCAGCCGGTGCATTTGAGGGGAACCCTCACAACACCGTACAGCTCAAATGTGCTAATGTGTTGGCACATTGGCATGCAGGCCCCATCCCAGCTTACAAGCACAGAAGATTCAAAGAAGTGGATGTCTTTCTTGTTCAAAGTTATGCTGCGACCTGCCTTAGTCGTCACTGTGAGCTCCCATGTGACATTCATGTTTCTGGAGGCAGTGGGGAAGGAGAATATTACAACACAGAATTGGCATAGTAGCATACAAGAGAAGCCGGCTAAGAATATGAACAGTACAAAAAATTATTTCACTCTACATTGTATTACTGCAAAATGTATTTTATGGTTTCTACATTTACAGTTAACAGCAGGGAGCACAGTGTATTGTGCATCTTCAGAACCTGCTAATGTGATGAAAGAAAGCTAAATAAAGAATAAAAATGTTAATAAAACAAACTGGTAAATCTCATGATCCAGTTCTGTCCAAACTTTAAGGGGAAGGGGATGCACCGATGGCTTCCCACAGCGATCATCCCAGTATCTATTAAACAGCGGAGTTAAAGAAATGCAGGAGCAGGGCCCATGGGATTTCACCACCCTGTTGTCTGCACAGCTGATGCCTTCTGACATGATTGTGACCGGGCTAGATCACATCCTCCTGCACGTCTCTAACAGACATGGCCATGGCCCCACCCCCTTTCCCCCTAAGGAATTGTCAGTTTGGGTGAAGAAAGAAGGAAGTGGGAGAGGAGGTTGTTGGAGTGTCGGGGGGGCTCAGAATTATTTATTTCAACAATTTACACAGCCTCAGCAAGGAACATAATTACTCCATCGTCTCCCTGTTGCGGAACTGGAAAATTGAGTTCTACAGCAGGGATGGTTGTGGGGACCTCTCCGTCAATGCACTACAGTATATCCCCCCCGAGCACATGCATCAAACTCAGACAGAGACCTCCTCTCTCACCTTTAATAAGAACGTGTTGTTAAGTGAGAGTAGAAAAAAAACGCACAAAAAAACACAACACGAAACAAACTGCTTTGTGTTTGATTGCCACTGGGGCTTGCTTCAACTCTTTGTTTTCCCCTGGTTAAGCAGCCACACATACTGAGCCTGGATCAGAGCATTTACTTTCATGCGAGTCAAAACACAGAAGAAAATATATCTTTGGACAGCTCAGAGAAATAATGTTACATTATGTTAAACAATGGTAGTAAACAGAAAGATAGGCTTTTTAGTACATTTACCTAGTATTATTACCTGCATTAATAACTTTAAGGGTGTGTTATGATAATCATCTGACATATTAGAAGTGAGAAGTGTATGCATGCGTGACAGAAAGTTTACTTTCTTGACTTTAAGCAAACTTGGCCTTCCATTCTAGGGCTACTGGAGAATGACATTGCAACTTTTACTGAATGTACGGTAAGTCCTCCACACTCGTAATGTCTTGGCGAATAGCAATACAATTTTGTTTTTTTTGCAATTCCGTATTAAATCATATATTTGAAGACCTGAAGTAACAATCTCAAAGCAGTATTAGTCACTTGAAGAGTTAAGTGACCCTTACCATTTATAAAAAAATAAAAATAAAAGATTTTACACTAATACACTGTCAAATTCAGTGAATATCTACATCTACAGTCCACTAACTACCCACTCTGCCTGCACTGAAAAAATATCTAGCCCTGACCTGCAAACCTGAACACAACGTGGACAGATGCCACTATCTTAGACTGTAACTTCAGAGGGAGCACCCTATAGCATTGAAGGGAGAGGTTTGTTTTGATTGGCCTGTGTCTGTCTCTTACCTGAGGACAGACTCTGTTTGGTTGGGGAGCCCAGTGTATGGGTTGATCTCCTGAAGCCGCCTCTTCCACTTGTTCACGTCATACCCAGCTTTAGTCCTGAAATACAGCCTCTTCCAGTAGCCCTCACTGTGTTGTTGCACTTCCATCGGGCCCGCATTCGATGGCAGCTCTCCCGTGCACTTGGGTTTCCACCTCATGCCAAACTCTGACATGTACATCTTGTGCCACAGGGCACTGCAGTGAAGGAGACATGTAAAGAACAGGGAAATACCAGGTTTGACAAATTGTTACATTTTGCCATCATGAAATATAAATGGGATTCACTGAAATTCAGTTGATGTTTTATGTTCACAGTATTGGACCTATTCACCAACTTACTGTAGCACTATCAGACCAATACATTATTAGATACAAAGTGTAATAGACTTATACCAAGAAAAAGAATATCTAAACAGATACATTGCTAAAATTGTAAATTAGCATATTCAGCAGACTGACACAAGGTTTAAACTATGTAATGTTTAATTATGTTTGATTTGATGAGAGCATATCAGACATACTCAGTATCGAGTTGATAGAAAATCTTGCTGACGTGGCTGATGCAGAAAAGCGAGGAGGCATCAAGATAGGATAGAATTTTTATCAGGATCTCACAGGGCAGTCTATAGAATAGGGAATAAGGCATGACTCACCACTGTATTCATGCTACTAGAGATTAAACATACAAGCCATTATTATTTAAGGCAGGTCTTACAGTAGATGGCTAATTTTGATATTATTTGCTATAACGGCACAGAGTTTTTCTATCACACAAAAACATACCTTTGAATAAAGTTTTGAGTACATGCTGGAGACTTTTTGGTTTTGAATGTGTTTTCAACCAGTTTTGGCACAGACGTTTGGCAGGTTTTCCGTGGCTCAAATTCTTTTACTGATTTTGATGCAGGCAACCTAGTATGAGACATATTGTTTGATTGTAAAGTACAACATAATAATTGTATTAATAATTTGGCTTAGTTGACTTTTAACAGCATGGAGCATAAACAATTGAAATTCTGCTTTGCATTACCTTTGCATTATTTCAGGCAGCGTTTGGTCGCACTTTTCCTTTGTGGTAGACTTTCTTCTGGTGCTGTTAAGACGTTGCTGTGGTGTCGTTTTTTCCAACCCTATTTTCCAACTCTGAAATAGCTCTCCGCGTCCAGTAGCCATGGTGACGATGCAACGCTCACAATAGCTACCCGGCTTCAGGGCAGGCAATCCGACTTCTCTTACCGTTCACCTCTTCAAAGCAAGCAGATAGGAAGAAAACTACCATACATGAAGACAGTGAACACAGACTATTACATGCAACATTACTGACAGAGTTGACTGATACTGAGATTAATAGACTAGTCTACCGCTATTTAATAAAAATATCACCATTGAAGTACAGTAGCCTTGCCTAGAAGTATTATAGTAATGGAAACAATGGCCAGGTGAAGCATATCTTAATTAGCCTACTTAGCAAACGAGATCAAGTGTAATAACAATATGTCAGTAGCAGCAGCCATACTGTAACGAAAACTCTGCCTGCTGCTTTTTACAACCACAAAATGCTACAGTAGATCTACTTTAGCAGTATTCTTCCCATAATACATCCATGATTTTCCTGTCTGTTTCACAACCTGGAAATGAAGGCGTGCACTTGGTACCGGTTTGGCATGGGCTGCACTTTCACGTAATCCTCACCACGTGATTCTTTCAGTAATTTTGCATTGGCCAGTTGGCGTACCATTGCGGCCTTTGTGTTAGATAGGCCTACGGCATATTATCAAATATATTTAGATGAGATTTATCAGAATTATCGGAGGTTCAAGTTGTAATGTAAGAGACATTACAATTTGTGTTATGTTTAAATAAAATAGTCTCCAAATCTTGCCGTGAAAACTATGCACTGCTAAACGTAAGGAAGGATGCATGAATGCAAGCATTACAAGTAGGTCTAAGTAGGTAGACTAACATGAGATGTCTGTTTAATTTCAAAAGCCTTTGTTCAACTAGAACTATGACTTCACACACACACACACACACACACACACACACACACACACACACACACACACACACACACACACACACACACACACGCACACACACGGACACAGACACACACACACGCACACATACAGTCATATTACAGCTCACCAGGGTGCCTGGTGGTAGTCTACAGACAAGGAATTGATGTTGTGTTGCTCCTCATCCACATATTGAAATAGAGGTCACCATTTTATTGATGTGGGACACAGGTAGATTATAGGCATTAAAATATGCTTTACAATGTTCCAGGAGCCTCTGAAAAGGCCTTATATATATATCTGATGATGACGATGATGCACACATAAACATTGTCCTCTTACTGATTTTAAAATATAAAGATTATAATGAAAAATTTGTTTATATATGAAGAAAAAAAAGCGATTTAAATTTCTGTAATAAAGAACAATTAACAATATGGCAATGCCTACACTTGACATACTTTACAATTCCTATTCTGCTTCAACAACAAAAAAGGCTGAGAACCACTGTGAACTGCACACAACTATTCATACGACTAAAATGTTAGGCCTAAATACTATTGACTTATTTTTTTGGGGGAATTGTGTTTGACCTCCCCATTTTGTGGAGCCAGTAGGCTCTGCTAACTGTCAGGAAATATAACCATGACGATCTCGTCAGCCTTGCCGATCGACTGTCCTCATGGAACAGGAGACCATCTGGGGGCAATATGGCCTTATGGTAAATTCCTGCCCTCCTCCAACTGACACTGATGTCTTCTGTAGCTGTGTCCTTATATAGTCTCGGGGCTTGGCGAGGGATTTCTTGATACCTGGTGTCTGCCTTCTGAAATTCACACTGACATAGAGTTTGTCAAATTGAGTTGAGAAAGAGATCAGTTGGGCTGAGCACGTATACAGATAATTAAGTCCAATATTTATTAATGATATGACTATATGAACATTCGCTGCAATTTCTCCTCGATCTCTCATACATATTATACAGTCTACTTTAAAGAATATATATACAATCTACTATATATATATATATATATATATATATATATATATATATATACCTCTGTCTAAAGGCATGGTCAGTAAAGTCAAACACACTATTCTCCTTTGGATGTGAGCACCATGCATAATTCAACCAATTAGTATATCTAAAAGCAAGAGGAGTGACAGCTCATTAGAGGGCTAAGCCACTTCTTAAGCCTATTCTCAAACCCTTCAGCGGCGTGAGGCACTGTAAGGGCCCCTGTACACAGCTCTTCAAAGCCTTATGACATGCCAGAAAAGTATTTAAAGGAAAGGTTAAGGGATGTGCAGAAAGCAACAGTTCAGTAACATAAGTGTGAGGTGCCAATGTGTTGTCTTCTACCTGTATATGAAGTGTTTGAAAAATGGTATATGTGTGTGTGTGTGTGTGTGTGAATTTATTTGCTGATGTGCCACTAATCACTATTCGTGACATGCAAGCATGCTCGTTAGGCTGCTGAATTGATTTTTTACGAAAGCACATTTCCTATTACCAATGCTGCCCGCAATGACCAAGTCTACAGAATCAAACCAAACCACTGGGAGGCGCGCGAGTATTTTTGTTTTACTTATAAAACTCTTCTTTGGAGAAACATTACTAGGATGCGTACATGTCTGCTATTACACAAACCAAGGTTAACCTCTGTTCATCCCCCTTCATCTTGCATTAATCAGCGTAGGACATGAAAGAAAAAGCATGTATATCACAATCAGAGCACATATCTGCTGCTGTCCGGATCTGGCACACATATCACAACACCGAACTGATTAATATGTAAACAAACCCATTAATCCGTGTCTGTGCTCTTAATTGCGAGCTGATTGTGTAGCATCTCTGGTTGTGCGCAAAGAATGGGCGTGAATTCCCTCTCCAAAGGGAACCAAGAGGCGAGTCCTTCTCTACACTGGCGATCCACGCGCTCAGTTCAGTTTGCGCGCTGATGCGTGTGAAAGAGACATAGCGCATACCAGCGGGATGGACACAGGTAAGGTCCCAGTTGACTTATTTTAAGAATATACTAAAGAAATGTATTTAATTTCATTATTATAATAATACTTGGACATCGGACCGGGTATAGCCTAATTTAAATATATGTGTCACATTTTTGTAAAGAAAACATTTGAAAAGAAAAGTCAAAATAAGAAATAAAATGTATTCAGGATATATGTTCTACAACCTTACCAAACGATTCCTTTAATATTGTACAGCTATATTACGACAAACTTAGTAATGTAGACACACTGAATGTATTGATATTTAATGATGCGTTGTCTTGAATTGCATCTTTTTTTATAATACTTTACGCAGTTATATGTACGCAAGTTCAGCAAAATGTGCGGAATGGTATGTAAATACGTATACAACATTCTGACAAAAACACAACTTGCCTCTTAAACCACCAGGATTTACAACGGCAGTGGTCTGAAGACCTCCCTTATTAAAATCAACTGGAACGCACGGGAAGGTGGGGAGTGCGCACGGTGAGAGTTGGTTTCTATGTGTCAGAGGGTGTGCGCGCGTGTTTGAGAGAGTGGGGGAGAATCACAGATAGAGGGAGCGAGAGAGGAGTAAGTCTGGACCAGGTGACCGAGAACTAACAAACCTCCAAGGGGCTGCCGGGTTCCATCAGTGTGCACAGGATCACTGTTCCGACCATGGTGCCAGCGCGCTGCCCGGGACCCTGTGCCATGCTGGCACTAACCCTTCTCTTGGGATGCGGTGTGGCTTTCTGCCTCGGCCAGAACGATACGGAGCCCATCGTACTGGAAGGGAAGTGTCTGGTGGTGTGCGACTCAAACCCTTCCTCGGATGGAGGTGTCACTTCTTCGCTCGGGATATCTGTCCGCTCCGCCGGCGCAAAGGTGGCTTTTTCCGCGGTGCGCGGGACCAATCACGAGCCATCGGAGATGAGCAACACTTCAATGACCATCTACTTTGACCAGGTCAGATTTTCCATGGAGTTTGCCACCAGCACAACGCATCAACTCTAAACTGTCTAATAGGATTTGATTAATGATTTAACAAATTAACTAATAGCACAACGTTATTAGTTTGTAGCGTTCGTTTAGTGTCTTGTTTTGGTCCCTACACTGACTTGTGTGGTCTCACGAGACTCCGTGTCCATTTTACTGTCCCGTTGTCATACTGTAACTTGTAAAATATGTTGGTGCTTTGATTTTTGTCAATGCTCCATGAGCGAAGTGTCACATCACCAATGCGTATCTCTAAAATAAACAATATTATAATGTCTGGCTAATTAAAGTCGTGCGTAATTTGGAATCATTTGGTTTAATAAGAATATGTATTTTTATGCGTCTCATATCTTGAATGTAGATATAGAATACGCATATTTTGTATTGCCCGATTATTCATTCAATGTCACATTGTTTCTACGGCTGGGGTCTGTGGAAGGTGGGCTATTATTTGTTATACACGAAACGATCACAGCTGCCACTAAAACAAGTACAGAAACGTTTGGCGTTTAATATACAGTGCTTTAACTTCCTGCCCTGCTGCTAGGACAACTGTGGAAAATGTCCCTACCATAATATGTTTTGGTGTTATTTGACCGAACAGCGCTCTTATTATATTTTTTCTTTGGTCACAGGTTTTAGTGAACATCGGCAACCATTTCGATCTCAAAGCAAGTGTTTTCCAGGCGCCAAGAAGGGGTATATATAGTTTCAGCTTTCACGTGGTCAAAGTCTACAACAGACAAACTATACAGGTGAGATATGGACGTTTAGACAACCATGGCCATTAAAAACACATGAGGAATTTAATGTGAAACTAAACGTGGTTGTACCATCTTCACTTACTCCCCACAGGTTAACCTGATGCAGAACGATTACCCGGTTATATCAGCATTTGCAGGTGACCAGGATGTCACGAGAGAGGCGGCCAGTAACGGAGTGCTGTTGATGGTTGAACGCGAGGACCGGGTCTATCTGAAGCTGGAACGGGGAACACTCATGGGCGGATGGAAATATTCCACTTTCTCAGGCTTTTTAGTTTTTCCTTTATAATCTGAATCGCGACGACCTGCGTCGCACGTGACTCGTTATAGGTCGAGGAACGGAGACAGCACATGCCAACATTTATTTTGAACTCAAACGGTCAGCCAAGGAAGCCGACGAATATCTGTACCTATACATTTGTCCACTATCTAGTCAAATATGAACGTTCCTTGGAGTTTCATTTAAACAAATCCGTCAATCAACGGTAACGCAATCTGGATGATTATCCTATTGGTCGGCTTGTGACGTATGCTTGTCGGTTTTTTGGATTTTATCGCTTGGAAAACAAACTTTGCCAGGAGGCACAAACGTGCAGCTGAGGAGATGGACAAAAGGAGATATTACAAGTAAAACAACTTTTGTCCTGAACTGGCTGAGTGTGCTATGCTCTATTGTATGTTTGTATAGCCTTAAAAATATGGTTTTCGTCCAAGTGAGGTGTATGGAATTACGGACATCCAGACGCGTGCTTTCACGTCAAAGGCATTTTTGCACGAGTGGAAGTTTTTTCTTTTTGTTTTGTGCTGTCCATGTTGTTGCGTTTGGATGCTGAACATATTGAAAATAAGCCAAATGTATAGGCCGCCTACTATTAAGTTTATCAAAAGAGAAAAAAGGCACATAATTCTGCCAAATGAGACAATTTAGAGCCCTTTTATTAAACAATATAATTTATAAAGTACATATTCACATTATTGTGTGTTATACATTTCGGATCTGCGTAGCTTTGACTGATTTAATGTTCAGTGACGTTGCTCACTAAATGTACATTGTGAAAATAATAGAAGGATCCCTATATGTCCCGCCTAATAAAAGATATTGTATTGTATAGGCTCAGCTCATCTATCACGTTTATCCAAATGACATACAGTATACTATTTACAAGAAACAGAGTAAATTATAATACGTATGTAGACATAGTTTCCAACAAAAGGTAGCCACAACAACTAGGCCTAGACTCTGCTGGTCTAACAGGACAGTTTTCCAAATCGCTGTCCGCGGTTCTGAAACGCAACATATAACTTGTAGCGTTGTTGTGCAGTGCTAAATGCCAACCCACATACATTTCTTACTCAAAGACTTTAGACTTTTTCGTTCTTCAAACGTTATCAGCATCTACATTATGAACATTAATTAAATAATTCATTCATTCATTCATTCATTATGTTAAAAGTTAGTTTTACAAGAAAAAAGAACACCCTTATTGACAGCTTAACAGTTAGATAAATTGGATGGCAGGATATAATACTGTACAGTAACTTCCACCCCCCCCCCCCCCCACACACACACACAC
>JAODUG010000013.1:1687020-1699654 GCA_027564795.1 Aphredoderus sayanus
CACACACACGCACGCACACACACACACACACACACACACACACACACACACACACACACCAAATGTTATGCATGTAATGTTTGTGCAGCGAATTAACATCTTAAAGCTGAACAACTAAACATTTTCAAGCTTTAAACCAACATATACAGAATATTTGCATCGGGAATATATCGGTCTAATATGGTTTGTCCAAAAATTGAAGCAGTGTTCTTACAGTATATGGTACAGAGATCAAAGAGCAAGTTACATCTCATGTTATTCCATGATATGACAAACTCATGCATTATTTACTTACTGAATTGTTGCCAGAGGAGGTTTCTGATTTTAAATAAAAAGATAACTGTCAGTTTAACAGTCACAACATATATGTGAAATGGCACCAATAAATACCTCCAACACAATCGCTTAAGCCTTCACAAGTTAAAGCTTGCATTGATTTTCTCTCAGTATTATAGACATGGTTAGCTACGCAAGGCAGTTGATTCTCACAGGGCCATGATGACCACAACATCAAAGGCCTGCCAGCTGGCATGGTAGAAGTGTGGAAGTGGTCAGTTTTATTTTCACGTCATCTAAAGGCTTTTTCAAAGAATATCCCCACTTCAAAAAAAGGTTCAGTATATTCTTTGTTGTCTAGCTTCCTAGTAAATAGTGTATATGATCTATTTCTTGGTTGTGTTGAATGAAATCATATTTTTGCACTATAAAGAGATGGTTGCATTCTGCAGTGGAAATGTCCATTTAAACACATGGCGTCATTAACAAAAACATTTTTTTTTATTGTGTTTGAACTTAATTAGTAATCTGTGAAACAATGGATATTTGATATAACCCTTATTTCTCCAAACCTAACTAACCAACTAACTAACATACTAACAAAGTAACAAACTAACTACTGTAACAATGTTTACCATGACTCCATCGCAATTCTTAGTCTGTGTGATAAATATCCTTTCCTTTATTGCATTGGAACAGAAATACAAATGCAGGAAAACACATCAAATCAGTAGTTTATGTGGATGAACAATAAAAACCAACAGCTGCTGTGATGGGGAAACATTTGCATTTCTAATTATCAATATCATCAATGTGAGCATCTGGGACATGGATATTCTTTGCTATTGCTTCCTTCCACCTGGATATTTGCAACCACTTTCTATTTCCTTCATCTTCTTTGGAAAATACATCAGCTGGGAACAAAGTGCTGTAGGAAGAGTTGCATACAATGTGTCACCTGCAAGACAATTAGCATGATTTGATCTGTGCATTAACTGGACCTATATACACTGCAAATTGAGACCATGAAAGGTCTCTTTCAAAATCATGCTTTTACTAATAGACATTTTCTCAGTCCAGTAATAACCTGTCTGTCCCAGTTGAAAAAAAAAAAGTAATTTTAAATTATAGTGTAAGATCTAATAAATTGCTAGTGGGATGGCGATGTGTTGATTTGGCAGTTATAATCTCTGGCATAATAAGCATACAGAAATAAACAACACATTATTAGTTGGTAGAGTTTGGTGTGACTAATAATAACATATCAGCATATATGAAATATAACACTACTAATAAAGGATCATCAGCATATATGAGTTATGTATAAGTGTTAAAGCTGTTCAGTATTGTCATCCTAATACTGTAAGCTCTACCTTTAATCTTTTTAAACTATTTTACATAATGGATCTATCTCTCTATTGAAAATATGGCAGTGCCAAAAAGTGTCAATCAAATCAACAGCAGGCAATTTGACCACCTTCAACTAATCAGACCAATAAAGTTCGACAGTGGTTTTCAAATGCAGGCACTAGCAGGTGATTGGACCATCTTCAGCCAATTATACCTGCAAGACCACATGGGGATAATTTTGTATTGCTGTAGGCGCCAACTGAACTACTCACCTGGATGCTGATTGGTTGGTAGTTTACCCAGACAGTTTACAATTGAGAATTCCCTGACTGAAAATCATATAGTTGGAGCTTGCAATGTCAGGATGTTTTTAACCAGGCTAAAAACTGTCATGTACCCTGGTACAAAAGAACAATTTATCCCCCATCATGGTTTATCACAACACAGATGGCATGATCCTCCACTTTGAAAGCCACACAGAAAAAAATGTACATGTAAAAATAGCTATCATTATAAAGCACTATACAAACATGAGATTGTTTGTTTTTAGAGAAGCCTATTTGTTAGAGTGATTAAGTCTTACCGATACCCATCCATAGAGGATTGATGCATGGTCTAGGACACATTGCACCCTGCAAGATAATCATCCGGCTTCACTGTAGGCCATCACAGTATGAGGTGCAGCAATCATCAATGCATTAGACTCTAAATTATGTAATAGAATCATCAGAGGAATATCATCATGGGTTTACAACCCTCGGAAATTATGTCAGTTAAACATTAATCTTCTCGTTTTGGTGTGTAAACATACAAAACCATGTAAACACAAGCACACATACACAGCAAGATAAGTTAAAAGCCAGTTCTGTCAGCCGTATACAAAGCGTATTTATGAAGATGTAACAGTGCTGTATTTTCAAACTACTGTTATAAAATATATTAAAGTATTACATTCTTCTCTTGTTGGCATGAAAGCCGTCATCCGAGGATCACAGCTATTGGATTCATAGTTCCTCAACATCTAAACATTTAATAACACTGCCTTGAATATCGTTTGAAGGCATTTTGTAAAATTTAACAAGGATTATGGCTGACAAGTATAATGTAATTTTCTCCTCTGTTTTCCTAGTTAACAAGGAAATGAATTTCATTGTGTGCAAACAAGAGGAATGCCATCCACATGCTTTCATCAGAATAAACTTGCACATATCAAGTCTATTTACAGTGAACATCTTATTGCTGTCATCTGGTTCTGTTAGCTACAGACTAAAACACAGATTTGGTTTGTTTTCACTCAATACCACATTGGATCATTTGGCTCTAATGTGACAAGTTTTCCTTACATATTATTAAACCATAATGTGTGTAACCAATTAAAAATGGATGTACAAAGTAGCATGACAATGGTAAAAAAGCAAACATAATACAGGGGTGAGGCCTATGCAATCACAAAAAATGTAATTGTAGTATTTACAATTACAGGTATTGATGGAAACTGAGGCAAGTTTCAACTGTCAAAAGTGAGTTTTAACTATATCAAGTGCTTTGGTAGCCAGGGACTAAGATGATAAATGTACTTTCATTCTGGGACCTTTGCTCATAAAAGCATAACGGCATGCAGAGATCAATCAAAAATAGGTTTATAATCAATTCTGGGTCCAGACCATCATTGAACATTTCAAAAATAAGCATGGACTTTTATCAATTTGCCAGTGCCTGCTGATAGTTGTGGCATGTAGCTGTCCTTCCCAGTTCACTAATTATCTCCCTAACTCTGCTCTGTAAAGGCCCATCACTTTGACTGATGAAACAAAGTTTTACCTCTGTCGGTAAATGGTGTATTTCAAATCCTGCCATTATTAAACCACAGTAATGTTATTGTTCTACACCGTTTCATTAGAAAAGAATCGCAGACACGTATTGTATCTTTCTTCCAATGGAGAGACACAGATGTGCATGCATAAACTGACATAAAATGGTGCCATTCACATATTTCTACAGTATCTCTCAAAATTCCACTCAAAGATATAGCTGAAATTGCCTTAAGTGTGATTGTGGTTGCGGGTAAACCTAAAAGCAGAATTTCTATTCAGGCTCTACCCAGGCAAACCTACAGGCAGTTCCCTTTGGCTGTGAATGACATTTAGGGGCCCTCTCAATCTAATAATGTGCAGGTGAAAAGGAAATGGATTCTGAACGCCAGGATTTATCACTAGATTTAATTGGGCCAGTACTTGTTATATCCTTTTAAAAACATCTTGTAGGTTCCCAACCCAATGAGCTCTGTTAGTTTAATAGCCCTGGGTAATAATGTACTGTAAATTTGCAGCATGTTTTTCGTCAAAGCATGCAGCAGTACAAACCTGCAGTACATAACCAATATTGTGCTCTTCTCCTACAAAATATAAATTCCTTATAACAGACCTATATTAGCACCTTGAGCCAGTAATACCATGTGTTTCTTAATATGGAAATAGTATGCTGTATCCATTTGAGTCCACGATTTAATATTGTAGTTAAGTTTGTGCTTTAACCTAGCTTACCTAGCTAATTTGCACATGAATTGAATGGCAATGCTGCAAACGGGAGAATACAGCAAGACTATAACATGTGGCGGTGGTTTGTTAATAATACATTTGTTTGCCAAACAAATAAATAGACGCATAACAGAGACAAACATCAGTCACAGAACCGCCTCTGTGAGCAGGCTCTTCCCTGAAGAAACTAGGGGAGAGGAGAAAGAGAGAAAGTCTGTTTATTCCGTCTGCCACAGCCTGCAATATCCATAGTGCTGAAACACGCAATTCCCCAAAGAAAATACACCCCCGTCTAACTTCCCCCTACCACCCCCACCACCACAGAGACAGTAGGCTAGATGCGGCGCTAGGCAGCCCGGGCCTCATATGAACGACTCCTTGATGTGATGGTTCCAATACATCATCTGTCTACACATTAGATTCAGGCACAGCAAGCCTGAGAGGGAGCATCCCAGACGCAGCACCTAACCGGTTTAACTACATTCATTAGAATGGGGGAAAAATCCGCGCCTCAGCACAACTAGCCCGCGCGCATGATAAAACATGCTCACTGATGTTTGGGCTGTGGATCCTGTGGACGGCAGCAGATGTAATGGAGACAAGCATGTGCGTACGCACACATACATGTACAGTACTGTATACATGTCGGCACACGGTGAAACAGAGGGAATTGATGTTTTATGGGTACACGGCACGGTTCTGGTTATGGTAATAGTATAGTTCACTTGGGATGGATATAACATTGGCTTTAATAAGGCGAGAATTCTGGCCCGCGTAGCTGGAAATAGACTGTCACCACCCATGGCTGAGGAAGTGAACTGTTATATGACTAATAGATTAGGATACACAATTCAATATTTGGGAGTTGTCCAAAACAGTTTAGGTGCCGTGGATGAACTGAGTATAGACATACATTTGTTTTTTTCATTATTAGTCTGACAGGTAAAGCAAGATCATTTATCTGAAAATCTGTTATTGCTGGATTAAACCTGAGAACATTATGCTATTTTTACTCTCAGCTCACCCTCGTAAGGGCTCATATGCCCTGTCATCTGTAAGGGCTCATATACCCTTACAGATGCTTCTGAGGCCATATTTATTTACATTTTTCAGTGGTGCTTATTCAATAAACCATAAGCATTAATCTTACAGATATGTCTAACATAAGCTCTGATACGATTCACAGACAGTGCAGTGAATACACAGAGGATTATGGATAGAGTATCCATTCAAGCATTTTACTGTATATCCCTGTAGATTGTTAGACACAGTATGTATGGTTTGAAATTGTTTTTGACTTATCATATATATATATATATGTATAGTTTTTCAATGACATCATGTAGTTAATTGTGTTTGGTCTATGATTTCTTAATTATTAATTAAACTATTTTCATAAAGTAGTATTGTTGTAACTTACCATGTTTGAGCTGGGTTTGGATTTTTCTGTCATTTTTTCATCACTTGTTTACTGTAACAAATATTTTCACAAAATATGACCATTGAATACAGACTGAAACTTTTTTGGAACTAATCTGTCATATTATTCGTTATATTGTTTTTATACTGTATTTTTGATAGATGGTTAGAACTCATTATGAGTTACCTAAACAGCCCTCACATTGAGACTGCTTGGCCAAAAGGAAGGGCTGTTTTGCAAGCCTCAAGATGCTGTATGACGAATTTGGATGATCCAATTAGTTTTTATCTGGTGTTTGAAACCAAGCAGACTGCAAAAGTCCTGCTGACAGTTGTTCAGCGACTAACAAGATAGTAAGCCAACAAACAGAATTAGAGGTGCTGCTCACAGATTTTCCACAAATACTGACAAACTGCGGCCATCATGCAAACAAATGCAGGGAGCATGATGAGAGATTGAATGGTGTGAAAACTGGTTGCATACTATAAAAAAAGACTTGAAGGCAGTGTGTATGTATTTGCGCAGAGGGGTGCAGAACAGAATTACAGTAAGATGTGTGAGTATGCTTTATTTGAGTGTATCGTATCTGCCATTGTGTGTTGTCTGAAAGTAGTTCCTCTAAAACAAGGTAAAAGACAATGCACTATGTAAAATATCGTTTATGTAAATACCCTTCCCAGCAAGGGGATGTTGTAGTACTTGATATGCACTATTTAACTTATGTTCAGCTACAATAGAATACCAGTAATGATGTAAGATGAATAAAATGAACAATAAAAAAATATAAATGGCATTATATTCCAGCTAAACAAAGGTAATGTAAAATGTACTGTACTGCTTAAGCAGGTCAAGTTGAATGACAAGCATCTTTACATCCTTAAAATCCTGCCAAAGGGGCTAGTAGACTATTTCAGCTTGAGGCCCAAATAAAGGGATGTGTTCACATATCACATAAACCTCAATTCTCATGTGGGGAATTTGTTTGGCACATGTTAGGTCTTCACCCAGATACTCATAGGAGCAATAAATGGAAGGTGAAACGAAGGTTTAGTGGGTGAGGCCAGTTTAAGTATCAGGCCCATTTGCCAATAAAACCACCTTTATAGAGAAACGTTATATATTTTTATAAATAGCCTCAACCTTGTGAGACCACCCTGTTTTCATGCGCTCCACATCCTATCCTGCTAATCAGTTTTTGTCAATTCACAACTATTAATGCTTGCTAGAAAATAACAGGGTCAATCAGTGTATAGTCAAGTAGTTCAGTTGATGATGACAGCAAGAAATGTGCATTAGCAAATTGTTAGAAAATCTGATTGGTTGAAGGGGGACCAGTTGCCTGCTGACAACTTTAACTGACACCTTGGCTGGCATCACATTTTCAATTGATCACACCTCATTGAAAGGGCAGGACATTCTCACGAGCCTTGCAAATTCATTGCATTGCATGCCTTTAAAAAATATATTATTTACACAAACAGTATATGTTGTAGGTTAATTCCAGATAGAACAAATTGTCTATGGATGAAATTAAACCCTGACCCTGTCAAGCTCACATAAATTGTAAACATATGGATGAGGACGCATGCTGGAAATATTGAATTTGCTGTAAGTGTTCACCACTGAGTTTCTTCAAAGCCTCAGGCATCTTGGAGGGAACCTTTAGAAGTGCTGCAAGCATGTTTAAGGTAGGGGGCTTCACTAAGAGAGAGAGAGATGAGGTAGAACTATGGTCAATTCATTGCAGTGTAGAACGATATTCATCCCTCTGTCAATAATCACCCTCGGTTTCTCCTGCGTCACAAGGAATCACTGTTGTCAATCATAGGAAGGTCACTTGTAATTATAAGGACATTGCACCGATTATCTTCAAAATAATATCTGAATATCAGTAACATTGTCTACCATAACATTCACATTTCAGACTAAAGTTAACTTTTAGTTGAAGTTTTTGTTACTTTCACATAATTCCAATTATAAACAGTTGAAACGTATTTCAACCCAACCCAACCAAAAATCAATGTTCTATTTGAAGATATATTTCCGTAATCAAGCATAGTTGCCTTGATCAAATATATCAGTTGCCTTGGTCAGCTACTAAGGCATTTACAACGAGTTTAATCTACATCGCTGTTTAACCTGAGAACCTGTATTTACTAGTTTGTGCTCATGTCTAGCAAGGCGGGAGAGTCTCCAATGACACTTGAGTGCGACATGGCTCGGCTAACATATTTAAAGGATGCGTTGGAGCCAGTCGACTCCAGAGAGGACCTTGTGTGGCATCAGCGCTGCCATTGTGATTAGCGGTGCACAGATGTTGCCAGAGGCAGCACGATAATGGTCCGAGCATACAGTCACAGCACTGGTGATCCATACAGTGGGAGGGATTAATGACATACGCACGCACACACGCACGCACGAACACATAATAATGGTCTTTGATCAACATTATAACAGCTATCTCACCACAGAGGGGAAGGTCTGAGTCACCCCTCTGTCCAGGATATTAAACATTAGCCTTTGTCATTGGCCTTCTGATGGCAATTCCTCTCAACAAAGCTTGGGTATGCTGTCAACTGTTAACTGTATACTAGCTACACCAGCTCCCAGCATTAATATTCAGCATACTGAATGAAACTTAATTCGGAATTATTTAAAGGCGTTTAGAGTTACATGAGAGAGAGAGCAAAAGAGAGCTTATACAACCCATTGTGTATGGGTGCTTGTGTCTGGTTTGTGTTGAGATTTGCCCAATCAAAGCCTCTCCCCACCCTGCCCCAGTTCTAGAATAGCCCCCATCTGGTTTGACAATCTGTTTTGATGGGAATCAGTTGTTTTTCTCTCCTCTCTCATCTCCTTTTCCCTGCTCTTGCGGGCGGTGCTTGAAGTTTCCCAGCGATGCTAGCTTACAGGCCTTCAGATGAAACTTAGGGATGATCACAGCCCTCCACAACATCGCCATGAATGCATGCAAGGAGTGTGAGCCCACCCGGGGGAAAAGGTTCTGTACAGCGGGGGTTCAATAACTTTTACTAAAATAATGCTCAAGGATGATTGGAATGGACGTCAAAGTTGTATGTTTCTGTGGCACTGTAGACAAGGCTCTTGTGTCATGTGTTAATGTTTAAAAGTCTGAATTTCCCCCCCTTCTTTTTTCAAACAAATTGCTTCTTCATAATTGTCAGTCAAGCTAATGGTCTTGCAGAGCTTTATAGGATCTGGTCAATGTGCTATGCTTTCTTGACGGTTACAATGAAATTCAGCCAGACCTCAATGTTCTCCCATGCAATGTTATTAACGTTTAAGTAGCTCACACTCTGCTCTAGTACACATTTGGTAACTGTTGAAATCATTTGAGGCACCTTTAAAAATGATGGTGAGGCAGTCATAAATATTATGTTGGTTTCACTGGATGAATCCCAATTACAGCAGCTTTAGCAAATTAAACTTCATATGTTATTATAATACAACTTTTCCATTAAGTATTTTTATCACCAGTAGGGGGAGGTAATTCCCCAACATATTTCTAAACAGCACTCAGTCCCACAGTGAATGTATTTGTTTTATTTTATTTTAAGTAATGTCTCTAGCTACAAACTAGCCTGTTTGGGTTCGTGCTATGGGAATGACAACATTTGACATTCATAATATTTGGTTTGAATTGTAAACAAATAGTAGAAACTATCATGAATAATAAAGAGGGAAAATATTCTGCTTAATGGAGCTTTAAATTGTTAAATGTTTGGAAACAAATGTGGTCATGACATGATATATTCATGATGTGAAAATAATCATGAATCATTCATGTTTAAATATGCAGCTCATAGTCTCACAAGGTTCTCTACTCCTCTGCCTATGGATACAAATATTTTTAGATAGACAATCCAGCAGTGCACTTCACTGAAATAATAATAATTAGTACAGATTATGATATATTTCTTACTGAACAGTATTAAATAGATACAGTAATAACCGTACAAACCATTTAAAAGGAGTTTAAAAGAAGTTAAAAACAATATCTGGCAGAAAAGTTTTTATCGGCGCAACACTCCTTCAGCGTCAACGTTGAAAGAATAAACACAGTTAAGAGAGTCAGCAAGAAAACAAGAAAGATAAGTTGACACCCACACCTCTCTGCCCTCCCCCCTCTCTCTCTACGGAATAACTGAGAATACCATCACAAACTCTGTCAACAACTGCCAATGCATCTTCAGACGCTAAACCATGATCAACATGGAGAGACACTATCCAGGCAAAGAGGAGAAGAAAAAAGGGTGTCTTCTCTTTTTTTTTTTTTTACCGAGGATTGTGAATATTCTTTTGTGTCCTGCATTGCTCCTCTGCCTTTCAAATCACAAAGTTTAGCAGTTTTTATACAAAGATGGTGTGCTGCTTCTACTCCCAGAGTGTGTTCCCATCCCCATACACACTTTCTGTCACTTCCTTTCTTGCACTCTCTCTCTGCCTCCGTTCTCCTGCTTTATAGTTCTTCAGTTTCTCTCCAGTTTCTACAGATGATAGCAGTGCCTCAGTATTTTTCCTGCCTCCTCCTCTCCATATATATATATATATATATATATATATAAATAAATGTGTGCTGGCTTAACTTCAAAGGGGTTTTAAGGGAGATACTGTACGTCTACCTTCCGTGTCTTTCATCTGAACGCGCATGGGTGGAATGTGGAGCCTCCTACGTTGATGTTACATTGAAACCACCAAAGCCTCACAATTTATACCTGTTGACATCAGGTGAACATTCACAGTGCACATTTGCTGTACAGTAAATATGCACATGCATTCACTGTATATACATAAAGGAAATCAAAAGTCTGTATTTTGGATATAAATCCTAACTTCCTCTCACATTTTATGGTAATGTGAATCTGGGCTACCATTAGCCAATTGTGTCTTTTGCCCCCTTTCATGGAAAAATATTCAGTTCCAGTATCCAGTATGAAGCAAGTCGAAGGGTCTGGACTAATTTTGAAACTATTTCTAACATTTAATTTAGCCAAAAATTCCTCTCTGAAAAAATATTGTGTAAACAAACATTTCTGCATTGCAGCCAATCATCTCTGAGATGTCCTGCTTTGTCCTGCTGCCCAGTCAGATACCAATCAAGCCAAGGGAGAAGTGTGTCCAGAATTGCATTTGGAATGATATGGTGCCTTTAACTAAGAACAGTTTGATCCTTCTTGCTTCAGAGATCATAGGTCGCAGACCACGGAAGGGACAGGGTGGGGTTTCTGCATCTCAGTCTCAATTCTTCTCTTAAAATAGTTCCCCTAAAACAAGATGGAGGGATATGTGAGTGGGGATGGAGGTGGAGTCGGGGTGCGATCCTATTCTTTATTGCTTTGCTGTATAGGACTTTTCTGTTCAACTAACAGCAGTCTTCTGCTGAATCAAATCAGGAGATTATAAGAAAATTCAAACAAACCAAATAGGCTTCCAAAAGCTTATATCAATCTAAAGTGAAAACTGCAGCGAAAGATGCCTTGGGATATTTTGGGGAAAGGGTGAGAATTGACAAGGGGCGTGGGGGATGGTAAGAGCAACTCAAAGCTGGTATGGATGATATGAGCGTGAAATGCCAAAGCATCAATTACTGAATGATTGTGGACAATCTGACTGTGTGTGCTGCCATTCATTTGGAGAGCAGGGGACATAATGAATAAACAGTGATTATGGGGAGTCCTCCAAATTGAGAATGTTCTTATTTACAATGTGTGACACTGGGACAACAACAGCTGTAATATTGCCTTTCCCTGTTTACAATTACTTAATTTCAATCATATGTGCATACCAACTACTGCATAACAAATACATTCGCATTTGAGGGAGAAACAATACAATATATTCTGGATTTCAGTGATTTCTCTCACTGTTATTGTGTTGACTTATTGAAATAGCATAATGTAGCCTAGGCAGTGCTGTTTGACATAAAACCACCACTATTCACCACATAGTGAAAGTCAAGCCTAGATGCCAGGAAAGGCTTTCAGGAATTACTTTTGAATTAATAATCAGTAATCAGTGATAAATAGCAGCTACCTGTAAACTGACGGTGTTTATATGAAAATGTTTTAAAATTGTTGCTTCCGTTCTGCCTGACAGAAACTGTTAGACAGGTCTGTTTTCATCTCCATCTTTCCTCACCTTCCCCAATGCTTAGCTGAGCTAAGTGATAGGCCGTGGCATCGGACCCCTCAATGGAAAAGTCAGTTGCATCATTAGTGAGCTGAAGAGAGTAGTTTCTGCCCCCAGGGGAGAGATGACAGTTTGTCACCCCCCAGGGGCCTACTTTCCTTTGGACTATGGAAATCAAAGAGAATGCTGAGAAATTTGAATAGAGCTGGATGAAACACTTTCATACCTTTATTCATAGGCAATAATTATTTTGTTTAAAAAAGAGAAAGCTGTGTAGAGTATGTTATATTTTGAGACTGTGATACGTAAAATAGAATTTCAGAGTGTCCGAGGATTCAGAGAGTAAACACTGCAGAATTTAAGTAAATTATAAAAAGGTGCTGAAACCTTCCAAGGTTACCTTACTGTAGCTTGACTATGGAAGAGTAAACATATTGATAATTTAGGAAAAGAGCTTTATACAGACAGAAGCTTCATAGTGTTATCTGTATAGCATGGCCTTGCACTCATTCATGCAACACAGGTTTCAGATTCAGACATTTTTCAGACAAATCTTTTGAGTTTGCCTTTTGAGGTTTGTATTGAGCTAGAATATTTCTGCATCTTTCTGAATCTGTGCTAACCTTGTTCTGTCAGATTCTTGCTTTTTTTATGGCAAAGGTACAGTACTGATCTGCAGCTATTCATGCCAAACAAAAGCTCTCATTCTGATTGAACCACAGTACCACAGAGAGCACAAGTTTAGATGACAAACCTAGAATCACTTCGCTATTGTACGGATTCCCTCACTCCAATTACTCAAAGCATTAAAGGGAGTGTCTCATGCAAGTGCACATTTATATATATATATACAGTACAGGCCAAAAGTTAAGTTTGGACACACCTTCTCATTTTACTGTAT
>JAODUG010000013.1:1713479-1737985 GCA_027564795.1 Aphredoderus sayanus
GCAACAATCTATGTTATGTTTAAGGTTTCATGGTTTTATTTGAAGACATACTGATTTTATTGTTTGCTATCTCAGTTTTACTTGGTTCTTCATCTTAAATAATATTTCCACTTGCTTTCAAATGTAAACCATACCTTAAATAAATAGTGAAAATAAAAGCAAAGAGCATCTGACAGGCTCCTTAAATGGCCAAGTGTGAATCTTGACGGTGCTTAGCGTAATTCTGAGCCCCTCCCATCCTGAAGCATGTTCTGGCATGTATGCTCACACTCATGAGCGAGCCTTCGCTGCATAATACGCTAAAGCAGAGACGCGACACTGGAGACTGCTGCAAAATGACCAGGGGAATCATTCCCGTGTAGCCTGAAGGGCTATACCAGCTTTTTTGTTTTAGTCTTACAAGGAGTCTGTGTTGGAGTCTGTGTTGTGCTGGAGCTGGTCATTTGTTAGTATTTGTGGAATGCATTGCTTTCTGCTGTAGAGTCAGAGTGCAGAGCCACACCAGCAATAGACTCATGAATGTGCATAAATGACACCTACAGTACCAGTGTCATATTTATGTAATGGCTGTTACAGTCAACCAAGAAAGACAGTGAATGGGTAATTATTTAGGTGTATTATATAGGTGCCTGTATTCAAATCAATTTAAACATTTTAATTTTTAAACCCTATCAGCATATACCATAACCATTTTAGGGAATGTATCAGATAGATGTCTCAAAACTATTAGTACAGTGTGAATGTGTCTAAATTCTGAAAAATCTATTCTGCAATTATTTTTTTAAAGGTATTTTAAAAAATAACAGACCACATATGACTACTCTCTTTCCACCCATTCCCAGCACAAATAGCACAGGAAGCTGATGGCTACAATTGTAAGAAAGCTGAAGAGAGTGAAAGCATATAATTACCCATTAACAGTGGCAATTTCTCAAAACTGCTTGAAAAATGAAAGTGTGAAAAATAATAATAATCTACTACTTTAGCTTTTGGTTGTAGCTACTGTACCTGCAGTGACGTATTCATACAAGTTATTGGGTTTAAATAAATATACAGTATAATATATGTTTATACAATATATATAGCCATGTTTCTGAAAAAAACATTAGCAAAATATAATTTACATTCACAATGGTCTGAATGTCTAGACATTAGACAGTGGATTATTATTATTACTATATATTAAATATATTATTCACTTAAGTGCAATATATTGTTTGGACAACAACAGCTGCACATGTCAACAGTAGCCTGTGTAATGACCATACAATTATTATCTACTGTAGGATTCAACATTTACAAGGAGTATGAAATGCAGCATTTGCAAAGATGAACAGTGCATGGTTCCTTCTTCT
Organism: Aphredoderus sayanus; assembly: GCA_027564795.1. NCBI lineage: Eukaryota > Metazoa > Chordata > Actinopteri > Percopsiformes > Aphredoderidae > Aphredoderus > Aphredoderus sayanus. The sequence continues at coordinate 1,714,835 of JAODUG010000013.1, forward strand.
CTTTAAGCAGACAACTTGCAGTACAACAAAATCACATGGTATTTGGTTAGTAATTTCCTTCTTCCTCTGTCTCTAACTAATAATCACAAATAATTTCCTGAGCTGACTAAAATGGCTCTGCCAACTGGAATATTTCTATGTGTGCCCCTTGTCCACCAAGCATTGCATCATTATATGATGCCAAGATGCCCACAATATACACCTGAGGTGCTTCTTGTCGTCTATGCCTAGCTAGTTTTTATGCTATTGTTGGAGGGCACACTGTATCTTTACCTTATGAATAAATGTTGCGAATGAATCTATAAATGAGAATTTACCCTGGTGCTAATCTGATTACATGATTCTCAACATGACCTCTTAGAGCATAAACAAAACACAACAACCTAGATTTAAACAAGCTATGTTATTACGATAAGAAGAGCAATTTACTGTATAGTGGTACTGTAGATCAGATCTGTAGAACTATCAGTTGAATTTGTCTGTAGCCTACAATGTGTGTCACTACAGTATACTAGCGAAACGCTTTCTTTTGATTTATTCCTTCGCCGAATCAAACCAGTCTTTACACCGTTCTTTATTTTATATATTACTTTAAAGGCACTACATTTAATTTTGGAAAGTGTTTTTTTCCATTCAAGTTGTACATTACTTTTCATTTGGTGTTTAACTTGTCATAACTTGAAGTAATAAAAATGGTAATAATGGTCAAAGACCATTGGTTGCAATCCAGAAATAATGTCATACCTGGGGAAACATCTGATTAGTTTCTTTCATGTATTTTTTGTTCTTTTGTCTTTTTGTTTTTTGGTTGAGAAATGTTGACTACATTACATGTCTTAGATTAACACAACTGGCCACACAATAGAAAAACATACCGTACATTTTCAACAATAGGGGCCATTTCAACGGACACTGGAATGTGTGACCAGAATTACCCCTGTGGTTCAAACCAATGTTAGAAAATTGGTTCAATACTCCTCTATCTTGGACACATTTATCCAAAGCATTGTATTTTTTTCCCTCTTATAATTATTATTATTAAGTACAGCAAGCAAGAGCTGGTAGGGTTTAGGTATCTTGCTCAAGGATGTTTACAGGTAGACTAAGCATGTTGAGGATTTAACCCTGGGCCTTCTGGCTGAGACACGACCAACACCCACTAGCCTCCCTTATCACCCAGCTCTCCTGGGCACACACTGTTCTCTGCACGTCCTCCTAAAGCCACATGCACATCCACATGCACAGTTTGAAGCCAGTACTTCAAATATTAACAGTGAGCTGAGCATGGGCGGGGTTGTGGGCTTGTAGCACATTAAAGGAATATGTCCAAACACCACAACCTGCCCCACAGTCAAATTAAAAGGTGAAGCTGACACATCAAGTAGGCATACTTACTGTACATGTGATACAGTATGATCAGAGAGATGTGAATCATTGTCTTTAAGTTGTCACACTGGCACATACAGTTTTACAGTAACACTAGCAATATTATCTGCCATGGCAAAGGTTGATGGGAGATTTATAAGTTGACCGGCCTGTCTGTGTCTACTGTGGCGTCTTCTCATGCTAAACAGGGCGGAGATTACTGTTTGGCCACAATCCAAGGCTGCATCGACTCAGACTCGCACGTTATTCTGAGCTTTGAGGACTAAACAGGGAAAGTGCCAGGGGTGAAGCCAGAATAGGAGACATCTCAAGAGAGGAAAACTAGAATTTAACTAAGCACACGATAGACAGATGGTGCAGTGACAGAGATACAAAAGATGGTATGCAGGTGGAAAAAAAACTAAAACAAGGGAGATGGCTTAGATCAGAGAAAGGCATAGTGAAACCTGCTGGGTAGCCATTGTTGAGTATGCCACAGCCGTCAGATCTCTAACAGAAAAGAAATCTTCAAATAAAACAGGAATAGAAACACACCCAAGGACACTTATTATATTGTCTGAATAGACAAATAAAACAAAATTGTCTATAATTGACAACTTGTTGTTTAAAACGGATAGATATGTAATTATGCAAATTCTTTAGATTAGTAAAGTAAAGAGCATGCAGCCTCTCCCATCCACATATATTGGCGAGCACCAACTGCTAATGGTTGCGTTTGCATTCAGCTCAAATCTTGCACTCGCCATCCACACCACCAGAGGCTAGTGTGCACAGTGTGAGGTCTGTAGAGATCTATTAAGCTAATCTAGTGTGATCCTCTGTGTGTGTGTAGCATATTTGAAATGCACATGCTAGCTAATTTAGATCTTAAACAGTGTACCAGCTCAGCACTTCAAAAAGATTTTCATGCGGCAGACCACAAATTTTCCCTATATAGATGGATGGTTTTTGGCCACACAATATTGATATTTGCATACTAGAAATATGAAAATGCTCTCAGAATAATTGTATCCACTGAGAAGTGGCATCTATGAGAGAGAGAGAGAGGAAAGCAAACAGCAGTGGGAAACGCTCGATAAAAATTCCCGTCCTCCCATATACGTTCAACAGAACATTTTGAGTCACTGAATTGATTATTTTTACATATTTATCATTCGCGCGTGCATGCGCGGTTATGGCGTTATGAATATCCTGCGAATGTGACTTGCATGTAATAACCGTTGGGTCCCATTGTTGTACAACTCTAAAGTGATCAGAGCTAGGGCAGATCCTGCCACAAACACACACACGCACGCACGCACACACACACACACACACAAACACACACCTCAACGATGACTGCTGAGATAAATAAATGAACATCCGCGGTCCCTTCCCACCCATAAAATATAACCCAAAACCCTTCCCCAGGTTGTTGTGATTTAGAAACAGCTGTTGTTGTGGTGGGTTCGCCCCCTGTCTTCCAGATCACGTTTCCCCTCTGCATCTCCCAGGGGAAGCTCTGGTAATATTTTTCTGGAGGGGTGGGGGGTTGGGGGAAGGAGGGAGTGGTTGTGTGTGTGCTGAGAGCGCCCTCTCTCTCAGTTCTCTGTCAGAGCCTTAAAACCCAAGGAGATACTTTGAATAATGGAGCACCTGTACCCACAATTTGCACACAGAGCATGCATGCACACAGAGAGTGTGTGTGTGTGTGCGCGCGTGTGTGTGTGCGAGTGTGTGTGCATGTACCGTGAGTGTGGTGGGAGGTTGTGTGTGTGTGTTTAGTACTGTTCCTGGGTCCATGTCGAATGTGTTATGTAAGGCAATTAATTTTTATTTACATTATATTTTGTTCTTTTGTACGTCCCTCCATCCATCACCACATCATCCTTTCATCCATTTCATTTCCCACGAACAGTAAAAAAAAGAAACAAAAGTACCATGGCATGGGGAAAGAAATACTTTTGAAAGGTTTTATAATGGATTACAGCAGTTTATTCAAGCTGCATTATCTACATATATGCTGACAGCCTGAAGGGCAGTGAATAAGACACATTTCAAAGAGGTGCGATTCACCAGGTTCTTTTCAAAGCTTTTTCATGTACACCAGGGCTACCAATCTCCCTTCGTGCGATAACCATGGTGTCGTCGTCCGTCCAGGGTCGCTGTGAAAACACAGCAGAAGGGAGAACCGAATCAGTCAGGAATAATCCAAACGGGGTAACAACCAACAACTGTCACATTACTTCCACCGGGGTTAGAGAGTAGCCTCCTACCTAGTAGCTCTCTCCTGATCGTCTGCTCGTTGGCCTTTTTATCTGGGCTTCCTGGAGGAGTCACATTGGGGCTTTTCCACAGACTGAGGCACCTGGCGGGAATACAGTGCCCTTACCACACCAGGCCTCTCGGGAGGCATGCCTCATGGGGCTGGGAGTCCTCCCAGATGCCACAATGCATAATAGATGTACAGTAGAAACATCTGACTTGGCTGTAAACCCTTGTATGTCCTCATATGTAGGTAAACCCTTGTATGTCCTCATGTAGGTCCATATTCTACCATCTCTTTAGATACAGTAGTATAAAATCCAGCACATCTATGTGTTTTCTCTTTGTAACAATGTGGATGTCTCTATCTGTCTTGTGTTTTTCACAGTGTCGCTCTCATTTGAGGGAAACTGCCAGACATCTGCTGGATTGCTAATCACCTGCTATATCTCTAAAGACATTTATTTTTGAATAAGGGCATATTATTCATCTCACCATGCTGAACACTGCTTTGATCATAACCTTTTCATACTCTCAGATATTACGCTCGCGCTGACTGCCAAATAACTATATGTACTGTACAGTCCCCAGGACTGATCATTTAAGGTTTCCTTTGCTTGGTTGAAAATCGCATTAGATTGCCTTAATAAAGTGTGTTAATGACTTGTTAATGTATTAATGTAATTAAATAGATGTATTAATCAATCAATTAATCTATTTGTTAATTGTAAGATGCATCACTAAAGATAAAAGCGCAACATCAAATGTGTATATTTGTGTCTTTGTGTGTGACACATTTAAGCGTGCGTGTGATATTCCCCATTATTCCAAGGTTTATGGTTATGGGTGGTGCCACATAAAAATATAAAAAATAAATCTCTCCCTAAATAAATCATTTTGAATTCAGCAGCCTGAATATGTTTATTGCCATTGTCTGCGGAAGATTCCAGAGCTTTTTTTAATAGCCTGCCCGGTGTGTGCTCATCAATCACAGAGCCGGAGCAGCTCTCTCCCTCTTTCCAACGTCAAACGCTAACCAAGTTACAGGGGCCCCCAAACTCACTCCAAGTTTTGAAATGTGATAAAAGTAATCACATTTCACCCAATCTGTATCCTTACAGATGTGAATCGATGACATTAATTACGGCATCTTATTATGCACTGCAAATGTGTTTTCTTTCATTCTTATTTATGAAAGAGGGGTTGATAATTTGGCAGGAGGGGTGTTGTGGGGAGTGCTTTATGGGTCTTTGTAGACTTCTGTGGGAGTGCTACATCAGCCACATCTGAGACACGGTAGGGGAAATACAAGTATAACATTGTGCCTTATAGTTTTAACATGATCAAATGGTTTGCTGTTTTGCTGTTTTTATAAGAATACCCCCATCTTGTGTTGGTGGGTTTCATTGCTGTGCTGTGCTGTGCTTACGCGATGTCTGCTAAAGGTTGTATTACCTTTTGGGACCTGGGTGAGAAGAATGGGTTTGATAAGAAATCAATAATCTTTTAGAAAATTGCACTTTTGAACCTGTTGAAATATGTATTTGTGTGGGAAGTGTTTGCGCTCTGTAACGCTCACTACTGTGCACATAAAGTGCAGGTGTGGCATGATTGTGTAAGCACACAGAAACAGTCTACAGACATGACTCCAGTAGGCCTGACAGAGCTCCTAACAAAGACAGAACACTTCCTCTCATAAACAAGTGGCATTACCGAGGGAGGCGAGGCGCGACTAAAACCTCATAATTGTTTGGGTTTCCTTTATTATTCACTGTGAACCACTAACCACCCATATGGGGAGGAAATTACACTCACTCAAAGACATGTTATCAAATATGAAATATAGAGAAGGTCTCAAATTACAACTCAAGCTCATTTAAGCATTACGACAGAACCCCATCTCTCCGCCCTCCACCGCACCCCCCAGCCTTCCCCTGGCCCCCACCCCCAGGGTGATTTCCCAGAGGCAACCATTGGCTCCGCCATTTATCCTTGTTAAAATTTCAATAACACTAGTCTCTCACATGATGCGATGCGGTGGGCCCATCAATACAAACGGGATTCGCCTGACTTTAACTGTTAAATGAATCATTGCCATCATCAGGGAATATTACAAAATTCTATTATTCACTTTTAAGGATATTGCCAATGGTGTATTTCACTCTCTATGAAGAAGCTATCATCTTTTTGCTCTAATAATTTAGTGCTATATCTCATTGCAGCCTAAAGACAATGGATTAAATTGATGCTAGTGGCAGCTTAGGTTAATTGGGACCAACTGTTGCGTTGCTAACCCCTTCTAGAATATGTTTTCCCAAATAATTCTCACCGTATTCCTCATAGATAGCCTCATTATAGCTAAGACACTATCTCGTTGCTGCATCACTGTATTTTCGTAAATACATCAATATCGTTTTATCCCAAACTAATTATCATACATAATGGACTGTTTTAATGAAGGCTAACGGTGCATGGCGTGTTAATCTTGAAGCATCTTGCCCAAGGCCATGGTTCCTGTTCCAACTGAAATGATTTGCCCACAAACCCAAAGAATGGGTTTCAAGCAGAGACCCTGGCACTGCCAGGGAGCATATGAACATGCATGGCATGGTGTTGCGTGTCCTGCGGGAGGAGCCACCGGGACGTGGCAGGGGAGGGCGCGGTTAGCGGGGGGACCAAGATGTTCCAAGCCGGGGAGGAGCGACACGGGCCGCTTGGCTGCTTGAACTGAGGAGGAGGCAGGAGGGGAGGGGGCTCAAGCACCGGTGTCAGGCTGGCAGTCGCTACACATGGGCGGGATTAATAAGACTGGTCGAAGATGAGCCTTGGGACAATGGTGACTCAACATGTGCCGGTGCCAATGGCGGGAAAGTGCAAATGAAATTAATGGGTAGGGAAATCAAGTGAGTGAACCCCAAATCAAATTACCAATCCAGCACTTGAATGAATTAGTTGGGTGACAAAGTTGTAATTGATAGCAGTACAGGAGCGCGCTATTGAATCAGACAATATGATCTAGCATGCACTGCCTCTGATATGATTTGTCACACTGTTGTCTTTATTAAATATTGAAGATTTGTCGATGGTGATTTCCCCTTGATATGTATAGCCTCGCAGGAAGGAGGCTAAGGCGTGGCATTTTGGGGGGAGCCAGCCTGAAATGGGATTGGCTGTAGGGGCACGGAAGCTACAACAAAGAAAACATAATTCAAAAAGAATATTAAAAAGCATAGAGTAGGATCCCACGCTCCATCTGCACACGCCTAAATTTGGCACTCAAACACAGGAGCCAAAAAATGTCCTATTGCGGAAGAGAATATCTAATATCTGAGCTGAGTAAAACCCAGAGTGTGTTATATCAGAGAAATAATCTGTTTAGGGTGACAGATACAGAGGCTTGTGGCTTATATTTGTTTGCTCTGTGACTTCGTAACAGAGACCCTCATTAAAATACACTCTCCCGGCACAATGTCTTCTTTTGATACGTGGCGTTTTCCCTCCGAACGTTGGAAGGGACTTTTATATAATGAACTGAAGTGCTTTTAATAAAATATAACGATCAGCTAAAACTGGTTTAAATTCAAACACTCCAATGTGGCTCAGCAAAACACGTATCTCAAGGCATATGCACTGACTGCATAAGAGATGAGAGATTTCTTTTTCGTCCCCTCCCTATACGTGCAAACCTTCAAACCCCTAAAACATCAAATCTTTACTGCTCAAGCTAACTCACCGGTTTAGTCCTCGCAACTACTGTATATGTGTGCACTGATTCTTTATGATCTACAAAATATTTTAGCAGTAGCTCTGGGGTTTAATGGATGCATAAAATATTGGTTACTGCTGGAGCAAGAATCTATACACACACTCAGACATCTCAGTGTTAGTTGAACATTTAGGCTACTTCATTGTGACATTGCATGATGTGGTATTATTAGGCTTTAAATCAAAATTAACTTCCTAGATTAAACAGTAATGCTACGGAAAGGAACATGGGTGAATTATTTCTTGATATATTGAGTAAGCACAAGATACATGAACTTATCTCTGACTTTGTTCCCTCACTTTGTGATCATTTATTATCTAAAAATATGTTTGAATTGTTCACTTCCTCGCCATCATTACGTGTGTTTGTACGTGTGTGTGTGCGTGCGTGTGTGTGCATGTATGTGTGTATGCTCCTGTGCTCAGGCCATAGAGCATGATGTGCTTATGTGTTTCTGTCTCCTTTGAAGTGTGTTTACTTTGCCGGAGTCTTGCTGAGAACAGGGCGATGGCAATCTGTGACACCGCTGACACCTGGCACGTAAAGCGCGACAATAGCCCAGGCAAAAACCGCTCATGCAGGCTTGCCCTTTCTTACCTTCCCAGGATTTTGGCTGCTGACACTCTGACTACAGGCAACCTCTCACTTGCCATCTTCATTGCGATTTTACTCAGTGTTGTTTTAACATGAGTCAACATTACCTTGTTTATCATTCCAGTTCAAAGTTTTCCACATCATGGTACAGTAGATGAATGTCACACTAAAATGTACATCACCTACCGTTTTACAGAAATATATTATTTTTCATTTTCTGTAGTATTGCTCTTCCTAAGCCCCAATTAACATTGTAACTCTAGTCCTGTCTTGTGTTCTACTGGCAGTGTACTGGCTGACTGCTTGGGTAAAGATAGTTTGTACACACACACTGCTCTCTGCTACACTGGCATGAATGTAACCTTAGGTGATTTCTGCAATGACACAAAAGATAAGTCTGCTGAAAGTAAAAACATGGTGCAGTGGTGTCTTGCGACTAGAGGATTTTGCCAATATTCCAATATATTATATGAAATAGAAAATAAATGGTAGTATTTATTAGTAATTTAACTATCCAAGATTATAATTCAGATGAACATAATAAACTTTAGGAAACATTTTGAGAACATTCAAATTAGGTCAAGAAACTATGTAGCAATGTTTTTTTGTCGTACCTGTACTGTACGTATAAAATTCCTTTACAAGATCATTTTCTTGTAAAGGTTCTGAACAAATGAAATCCCTCTATTTCACTTTTGCACAAGCATTTAACCTGTCGCAAATCACTTCCTGGGCCATTAGTGTTGTCAGACCGTGAGCTCACACTGTCCTTCCTCCTGCTTAGGCCTCTGTTGAAAAACAATTTACTCTTTGAACGTGATTTGTTGCCAGAGCAACGGCGACTCATTAGCATATAATCCCGCTAACTCCTGCCTTTGTTTTGACAGATAGCTTTCATAAGTCACTTGTAAAAAAACCTTCAACGGACGTTTGGGGTTTTACTGTCACACAGGCTCCATCTGCTCGGTTTGTGTGGATTTTATGCTGCACCATCATTCACCTCCTACAAGCAATAAACACCATCTCTCCTCGCGCCAACTCCTTTCCTTCACTCTCTCACTTCCCTCACTCACTTTCTTGCTGTTCCCTCGCTTTCTCTCTCTCTTTCTCTCTCTATCTCTCTCCCTATCTCTCTTTCTCTCTCTATCTCTCTCCCTTTCTCTCTTTCTCTCTCTCTCTTTCTCTTTTTGACACTCATAAAGGTCTTTTTTTTGCTTCAGTCTCATGGGGAAAAAAATTTGGTAATATCTTGCGGTTTGATCCGTTATCTTAAAGTTAGTGCTAAAGCTCATACCCTCTTTATTCTGCGATTTTCATGAAACATTTAGAGAGTGTCAGCGAGGAAAGGAGTCACTGCAAAGATGGTTATTCTGAATGATGGACCTTTAGTTTAAACAGTACAGGAGAGTCCAAATGTTGTGGAAAAGCCATTGAGTTTTATTAGAATGGAGCTCAGTTCGGAGGGGATGGTGCACTCTCAGAGACGTGATTCCCTTTGATGAATAGATGACATAATGCATGTTAATTTCTGCCTTTCAATACAGCAGTGATCGTTGCCTTGTACAACGCTACGCTGGTGATTTATGAACCCCTCCCACGACAGACATTAGGGAGGAGATACAATTGTTTTCCCAAATCAAAATAAATGGGTCACAAGAGGTTCTCATATCATCAAATGCTTTGTAGTCTAAAGCCAGCCGCGCAATATTGACTGTATAATTGAATTGTGTGAAAGCAGAGTCGATTTAAAACAATAGCTTTGAGGGATGGGGAACCTGTCAACTCATGAATCATTGTAAGATATTCAACTTGGTTTTAGGACATTATTTAGATATGTTTCAATATCTGCATTTGGTATTAGTTCACAACTTTAATTCCGTAAAACATTTTTTTAAATGAATGCAAATATTTGTTTGGTTTATATTGAGGTGATGCACTGCAAAAATCTAATCTTAGTATGTGCATTTGTTAAGACTTAAAGTCTTACTGTGCCTGTCACATATTTATTTGTTTGGAACCTTATCAAGTAAAATAATTTCTTACTCTATGGGCAGCCAAATAAATCTCTTTCAAGTGTAAAATTGCTCAGATTAAGAATTATTTACTTATTTTTTTACAGGTTGTTATTTTCAAGTGCAGTCAGACGTCTGTAATTTGAAATAGAAATATGTTACATACAGAAATTATGATACAAACTAAATAATATGTGATGTACAGAAAACTGTAAAATGTCTTTTTTGAGTTTGAGTCAAGACTGTATTAATTTTTATATGCAGTACCAGCAATCTCTCAAGTTCTCTCAAATTTGTCATATCCACTTTATTCTACTGGAATCCACATTTTGTCTGACTATATCAATTTTTACAACCTTGGCTGCTGAAATTACTTCTTTCAACAATTTGGTCTTTGCTCGATTATATTGAGAGAAACACATACCCATTTGTGCCATGAAAAATCTGCTGCTATATAGCAATTTCAGTTGTTATCAATCACCAAACTTTTGGTTGCTTTTGTCAATGCCCTCAGCCTTTCTGACAACCTGTCTTTTTTCCCACAAAATGGTTCATGTATGAGAACGTACTGATCATATTAAAGAGTTGCACCTGTCACAAATCGGTCCTTGTGTGCCTGAGGAACACTAAGTGAAGTAAAGTGCTTCCTAATGCAAGAGGTATAATTCAAGACAATACAAGTCATGTCTGCAGAGAAAGTGAACCTTTAAAGACTAAAATTTTTAAGCCCTATAAATGTATGTGGTTTGACACGGCACGATTTTTAAATATATGTTTACAGTGTTTACCTATTTTATTCTTTATTTCCAATACCCTTCCAATACAATAAGCATATATGCATTGTCCAAAGTTTTGCATCAGATTCACATTTACAGTATAACACTCAAAATGGTTATGGCCTTTGCTGAATATATCGACCATTGGATTTCTCAGTGATTGGAAGCCAAATGATACTGACATTTTGCATATATATTTTTACATATATATGTAAACATCTGCAAGTATTATGCATCTACAATCTATAATTCAATTGTATTTTATATGTTACTGATATATTGTAAAATGATGAAACTACTATTTTAATTTGAACAACTACACTTCTGTCAAAGCGAAAAGTAAATGAAGTGTGTGCCCACAGGACTGCAGGATGTCACATTGAACACCTCCACAACTGGTGTGCCAAAGAGCACCATGCCCAGAACTATACGGCAGACAGAGCTGTGTTAGTGACACAGCACAAGGCTGGGAATGTACTGATGTGTGAACCTGCCATAGCAAGCTGCCTGAGTCCACCACACATAAATCACCACTAGGGCAGTTTAGATTATTATTGTGTGTGTGTGCGTGTGTGTGTGTGTGTGTGTGCGTGTGTGCGCCCGTGTGTGTGTGTGTGTGTGTGTAAAATTGTGCCCAGAAATGTACAGTACGCTCTGGGTTCTTGTTGGCCTAAGCTCTATATCATAGCATTGGTGTTGTCTTATAGAAACTAATAAATAATAATATATATATGGATTGATTTACTATTATTAAAACACGCGGGAGAGAAATGAAAATTTGATTCTGGATCATGAAATATTTTATATGTCTATAATACTTTGTAGCATAGCTCTCCAGCACAAGGTTTTTCAATAAATTAAAAATAAAATAAAAGACTATAAAATACTGAATGACATTTATTCCGTTAGGGGAATTATGCAAAGGATCCATTAGATGCTAAAACCTTCTAATAAATAGGGTATGTGCAAAACTCTTTCATTAAATCCAAGGTTACACTTTTATTCTGGCATTTGCCGCTGGCATGATCAGTGTGAGGCCGCACACCTACACACTGATCGGTCGCATCATTTGTTGGCTTTCCTCTACGGGATTATTGATCCCACCATGATGAAAAAGAGGACCGTACAATAGAGAGCCAATTATTGGTTCAAGACCCGGGCAGTGAGAACCTTTTATTTTTTTATTATTTTATTTGTCAAGTATTGTATGCTGCCATCAGCAACTTGAAAACAACACGTCATGAACACTATTTTGGAACCAAGGAACATGATACGATCTCATACTGTATGTAAGAGTAGGAAGCATTTCTTACACATTGACTTACGAGCATGCCACAAGGCCTGCTTTAAAGCAGTAATTTTATACTGTGTAGTAGAGTACAGTATGTGCTCACCCCACACATGAATGTTCAATTAGCCAAGCAGTTTTATTGTGATCATCACCAGAATTGCCAGATGGCAATAAATACAGATCGGGCTGTCTGTGTGGATTAATTGGGCAGTAATTGATGGTGTCTCAGGGTTAATGTCTTACAAAGACAGGTGGCAGGAAGGGAACTGCTATTCTGTCCTATAACGCAAGCCCATGGATGTTTACAGTGAGCAAGGGTGATGGTGAATCTCAGGTAAATACCTAGCATTTCCCTCTGCAATCTTTCCTAGTCTGACGACAGACCCACTTGACATGGGATGGCTCACAGTGTATTTGATGCGGCACATGACAGCACTGATTTGTTTTCATGAAATGGATTGTTTTGATGGTATGTACTTCAGTCTCTGCGTGTGCATGTGTGCGAAGAGGGAAAGAGTATAGCAGAAACAGAGAAGAAGAAAAAAGCAGGACAACTCAAATAAATAAGCTGATATATTGTGTGGTGTAGTTCATAATCAAAGCATGACAGAGACACACAGGCAGAGGCACGGAGTGATCCAGCATCATTTCAGCAGCCATTTTACCAAGAGAAGTGAAAGGATTCACAACTAAATAACAGACAGGACAGCACAGAGACAACCAGGCTGGGCTGGTAATACTTAACATATAAAAGAAAGATTAGATAAACAAAGTAGAATAATAAACACACGTAAGAAAGCATCAGGTGTGGCTTATAACCAACCAATTCTAAACAAACTAAGTGCAGTTCAGCTCTTCCACTTTCTAGCCGTGACAAAAGATGCTTGCTGCCAGTGAAGAGGAGTAAAACCTACCGCGTGTATTATTATATCATGACACTTCAAACAGATGGAGTGCACTTTTGGGTTTGAAGCATTCAATTTTCTATTGAAAGAAATTACCAGTCAACAAGACACTACAGGACAGCATTGGCATCAAACCAGAGAACAGCATTTACATTTAAAATGAAAATTAAATAACATTTAATATGTCATATTTTCATTATATCTAACAACAACAAAAACAAGTTGAATGCATCACTATTTGTGAGGGCAGTGCATTTCAGTGCCATCGTCCAACTAAACCTGCCTGCATGGTTTAACAAAGAAAACAAACTGTTTCACTGTATTTTACAATTCAGTATCACTAAATGGTTCAGGTTTCAGTGGAATGTTTTTCTTCTAAAACTTTTGCCTAATACATCAGCAGGTGCTACATTTTATTCATCAAGCTATTTTAACAGTTGCCACTTTCACTACTGTGACAAAAAGAGAACCTCACTAGACAGAAATGTATTAGTGGCTTGCCGATGTCTGTCCGAGAATATTCCGATGTGTGAAACAATATGCCATGTGTAATTTAGCTGATGAATAACACTGCTTTTCACATTTAAAATTACCCTGTCCTAAAATGTTGGGTGGTCAGAGTTGTGTTGTCTTAATAGACTGTAAAGGTCTGGAGTGAGATATACATCTGTCTAACATGTAATTTTGCCAGAATTCATGTCTGTGACATTCTGGACAGTATAGTCTTTTACCGGTCACCGAGTGTTTGTCAGATAGCCAATCAATTAGGACATGTTAAAGGAAAGTGCAGCACCATCTCAAATAAAATGTTAAGCTTGAAGGCAGAAACATATGTTCATGACAGATGGAAACTGGAATGATATGGGTCCTTAAAAATAGCAAAACAAATTGCATGTTTATATAGCCATGTGTGCATGCTATTTATGTACATGCATTAGTGTGTACACATCACAGTACCATGGCATTGATTGAACTATAGTCCAACAGTACTGTATACAAAAATGTGTATCGCCATAACACTAAATTGATAAAACTACAAAAGCAGATCCACTGTAAATGTGGAGCATTAATGGTCAGTGAGATCCAGAGTAAAGCCAAGCCTCCCCGTTAAGGCTCTCTTATCTGAAGCACCAGTATCACTAGAAAGGGTTTGACCTTGGGCCCTCAGCCAAGCAAACAATTCCAATATGTTTTTGATCATGTCTGGCTTACTTCTCCAAGTCTGAGAGACAGAGAGAGAGAGACAGAGAGAGAGAGAGAGAGGTGAAGGTGGCCCTCAGCATTATCAAAGAGCTCTTCAAAACCTTGGACAGACACAGTGTACAGATCCACACAATCCCACACAAAGAGATTGGGATCTCTCTTGGTATGTCTGTGCGTGTGTGTGTGTGCGCGCACGTGTTTGTGTGTACTTGTACTGCAGAGCACAGCTACTATCACAGTATATGCCGTAAATGTAATTTAGCTTCCCCGCTACAGTAAATAAACACAACAAATACCAGTACATGTACTGCATGGCCACAGGCCCGAGGTGTACAGTAGCAGTGCTCAGCGTACAAGAAATCAATAACTATAATATTATCCACCACATGATCTGTAGTGCTTTCGCAAATAAGCTCCTCGTTTATATGTTAGGCTGCTCTCAGAGTGGAGTCTTCCCACTGACACTTCCTGTTGCATTTCTGCTTTCTTCAACTTCTGTCTTTGTCTGTATACTTTAATCTATGTACTGTATGTAGTACTGTAACAACAACAAGTGACACCTAGCCTACCTTTTTTTTTACAGTAGAACACAGGCCTGTGTGTTCTACTGTACTGTACACAGCTCCAGTATAGCTGGTGATGCAAATTGCCGGCCAGCTGTCACCCACCAGGGGGAATATTGCGAGAGCATTACCGGCCATGTCTGACTGCCACTCTAGCCTATATGTCCCCCTTCATTCTTAATTAAGGGAGAGCTGGAAGACATCGGTGTGGGGAGAAATGCTTAGATATGAGGGAGCGTAATCTGGGACATGAATTAAAATTTGATCTCCTCCAAACAGCATTTCAGCGGCGCTTTGGATTCGTCTATGAGCCACGGTGCCATTTGTAAACTCAGAGATGAATTATTAATATGGGGGTTTTGCATAAAGCCGGGACTCATTGGACAGACTTTTATTTTGGAGTGCGGCGGGCCTCTCAGGTTAATAAAGATAATGGTGGGGCTGAGCATGGGCTGCTTTTCCCAAACAAACTTTGCATGCGAACATGGAACAGATTCATTTTTTTTCTATGACCAAGGGGTCGCTGAAGAGAACACCATATGGAATGGAAATTAACACACAGCTACGGTATCATTATTTATCGGACAAAAATACAGTAATTGTTATCCCGACTGGCCGGTTTCCTTTCTCTCTATGCAGAAAAAAAGATCCAAGCAAAACTCTAAAACTTCAAACTTCACTTTGCCATTATAGGAGGGCAGCATACGACCTCCTTTAACAATTCTGCTGTCTCCGCATTTACACCTATATATTGCCTTGTGTATAGTAACTGCCAACAAAGATACAGCTGGAACCATATGCTGCGCAGTTATTGCAGTTTTGTTGTGTGTTAATTACCTTTTTTTTTGCAAACCATCAATTAGATGAGGCTATATAATTTACATATTGGCAGGTAGGACAAATTGTTCATTACATCTCTCTTGGGATTCGCTGTCATATATCATACTGTACACCTTTTGCTGAAATGCGCTGTTATACTGTAATTCATGTTACCTCTGGGGGAGGTCATCTGAGGTCTATCTTAATATGTAATGTTGGTGATATGGTTGGGTGCTGTAAGAGTGTATACCGTGTTTATACAATGATTATGTGGTTCCAACCATTACTCACTATAGCTATATAAGTGTATTTTAATCTACAGTCATGTGTGGTTGTACTGTGTTGCCACTGTAAAGGGCCAATGTATCTAGGTTCAAGTCAATTAAGCATTTCAACGTGAATTTATGAAGTGGTTAAAGACAAATAGACAACATGGCCTTTATTATGATAGGGACAAAGTATGGGGAGATAAAATGTTCCCAAGTCATAATAAATCCATTATGCACAAAAAACTCTCAAATAGGCCTTTTAATCTCACTTTTTATTGCTGCAGTACACATCATAGGAAACCACACACATTAATACTTAAAATACTGACATGAAATGGCCATTAAGTGTGTTTTGTGCTGTTTACTAAGATGATCTCTGTTCGCACTAGAGACAAAGTGTAATAGCAGACAGTAGATCAAGATTTTACTGCTTGTTGATAACCAGATTAAAGACTGCATTAATATACTTTCTTTCCCCGGCTATTCCTATCCTACTTTTAAGTAAAAGTAACTGACCATTATCGACCGAGTAGTGATTAAAAGAAATGATTTCTGCTTTAACTGGGTGCCAGTGCTGCAAACATTTTGTGCATCCAAGCTGGTTTATACAGTACCTTGGAGCATTAGCTGCAATAAAACTAGATTGCTCCAGAGCCACCATGGAGCCAAGTAGGGCATAAGGTCGGGTTCATGAAGGGAGGTAAGGGGGTTGGAAGGGGGGAAGGGGAAAAAAAGCAATTTATAGGAGAAGCTCACCTCCAAGACCTCCCCTAGCAGCCTCGCAGAAGGAGATGACCATTACAGTGGCGTGAGATACGCTCGTGTCAGTGTGTTCAACAGTGTGACAATATTGAAGTGAGAGTTCACATGAAATACAGTTTGTCAGGTGGAAATAGTTTGCATGTAGCCTACTTTTAATTAAGCGCCATTGTACGTGTGTTAGCGTGTGTGCGTGCATGCGGAACATGTGCACACACTCCCTATACGTGTACAGACATCCCAACATGTTTGGACTCATTTCAGGGATGCAGCTCCACTGCTCCAAACACACCACCCCCGAACCGCAAAAACACACACACGCAATCGCACACGCACACACACACACACTAAACATCAGGCTTTACTGGGATTAGCCTCCCTAATATGTAGCCTAGTGGTCCCTAAAATAAATAAAAGCATAAGGTGTATCCTTATTATATTGTCTCATGTAAAAGATTTCATTCATACTTCTTTTGGTTTTGTAATTTCACCAAATCTAAATCTGGCATATGCAGATAATCTGACATTAAAATATATCCTAGCGTTTAATATTATTGGCTATTAATGTATTATTCAACGGCTTTACACTTGTTTACAGGGAGTTTGGCCTTATCACCTACAGTAGACATCAATACAGCAGCTAGTTAAAATAATTTTAGCTACTGTATGCTAATGGTAAAATCATTACAGTACAGCGAAACTGTCCAATCAGGACGTCTGCTCTGTCACTCTCTCACCACGTCTGTCACTCTTTCTCGCGGTTTATCGTCGATTTCCGGGATATTGTATATAGTTTTCAGGAGTCAGGGAGTAACTATTTAGGCTATATGCAGAAGACTTCCAGGACAGTTGGGGTGCCTGCATGTGTGTGCACGGCATATGTTCACTTATTTATGGCTGTTACTTGGGGTGAGCAGCTTTTGACAGGAAGTGTGTCAGCTTATGACAAAGCTTCACTTCATGAGGTCGCGGAGAGCACGACGAGATATATCTGGTCATACTGTGACCGCTGAAGGTCGAGCTGTCCGTCAACAGCTCCTCCTAAACTACAGAAATTAGACTGTTTAACATGGTTGTGCGTAATTATGTGACGCGTGTGATTCTGTTAATGAGTACTTCTCAGACTCCTGTCATGTGTGAATCCTTGAGTTAGGACTAAATAGCATTATAGTACAATTATTCTGCTTAGATCAGCGTGTGGAAAATATCGAAATACACAAAATGGAGTTTTAACCCTCCTGCTGTCCTTATTATATTGTATTATGTCACCAGATGATGCCACGTGACTGTGTCATATTGTGTATATCCCTTTATTGTCAGTGGTGTGTGTATTTATTTATTTATGAATTATATTTATGTATGTATTTGTTAGTTTTTGTGTGCCTTTTAACCCTCCTGTTGTCCTCAGGTTTCAAACTCACACTTTATTCTGTCATCAGTCCACATCATGTGTCTGTGTAAGCTGTAGAATTAGGTTTAGCGCCTTCTATCTGCCACAAAGAGTTGGGTCACTTTGACCCAGGGACAACAGGAGGGTTAAAATAGTTAAACACCAAGTGTATTGATACCAGACAGTCCAGTAATAACAATCACACCTTTGTTAAGTTTATGTTAGTGCTAATTCAGAACTTTTTAGGCATACAGTGCATTATGTCCTCATGCCATCACATGCCTCAGTATACTGTTCACATCAGTTCCTTTGTGAGGCCATGGGCGTAAATGAGAGCATTATAGGAGTCATGAGCCCAGGGCTGCCTGCAGTACTCATAGAACGACGGTGCTGCTCCAATTAGCTGACCTGTCTCTGTCGACACGCGTAGCTGTGTATTGCCTCGGGAGCAGGCAACGGGGCACTGAGTTGTTGGAGGGACACATGCAAGACTTCTGTTATCACCCTTGAAATAAAGGATGCCTTGTCATGCTTGGTGACTGGGCTGAGAGGCACACACTGTAGACACATTGCAGTTTTACGTATGTGATAATAAAGCACTGGTAAAGCTGCTTCCATTTTTAATCACATCCTCAGGGTATCAGCGAAAAGGATGATACTGCTAAAGCTGCATATGATAGCTTGTCTGGTGAACTGTGGTGAACTTGCTGTTAGTATTGGAATTGGTCTTCCTAAGCACAGTGAAACTAACTAGTAAAAGAAGAGACATGCCTCTGTACTGGATAGAGAGGCAGGAAATGGTGTCCTGAAAGTCAAAAGGTTAAACTGTATTCTGGCCTTCAATACTGTGCAGTGCAGTTGTGACCAGGGTGGCCACTAATTTCTACAGTGGCAGATTTAACCCTTGTGACGTCCTTAATTTTATCAAATTATGCCACCTGTGAGTATGATTTTGTGTTTTTTTTAATTGTCATTGATGTGTGTATTTATTTCTTTATTAATTATTTCTGTATGTATTTGTGTTCCTCGGCTTTCAAACTCACACCTTACTGTGTCAGCAGTGCACATCATATGTCTGCGTAAGCTGTAGAATTAGGTTTAGTGCCTTCTATCTGCCACAAAGAGATAGTGATTTGGTTAATTTGACCTGGAGGACATCATGAGGGTTAAGCATATTCATCTTAGGGGTTTAAACAATGTCTAAACTATGTCTTTATTATGTTTTGGTGGCAGGTGTGAATGTACAATTTTCTTGGCAAATGCTCCTGCATTTAGCTTGTAGAGGATTTAATATTATGCCTTAAGCAATTTGTGCTCTAATTTCTACACCTACACTCAATCAAAGGCAATTTACTTCACAAAAAAACAATTGTTTGTCAATTTCCAGACATATTGAAATCTTAAACTAAAAAATATCTGTTAAATGGTTAGATCATGAGTAAATGTAAAGAACAAGTAAAGAGTTGTACAGACGGCACCAGAAACCTTATTAGATGTAGTTGGGGAGTCAGCGTAACCCATTGGCTGTTTCCCTGCTCCCCCTAGTGTATAAATACATGGCTGTTTTGGGGGAAACATGAGGGCAGCTGACACTGGGTTAGAGGGGAAAGACATGGTGTGCTGACTACGACTGGTCTCCTGGTAGAAGCACAGGCACTGCACTGAGCACTGTGCTTCTAAACGCCAGCCTGGCTGCCACAGGGAAAGTCCCTCTTCTCATGTCCAGGTCAAGGTTCACTGCCACTGACGACATTTGATGACAATTGTACGAGATTCACAGGGAATATCACCAACTTCCACCAAAAGAAACTATTATTTTTTCATTAACAACATCGAAAGTAAATGGCCGTTTTCATATTTGGCGATTATGATTGAAAACTAAGCTTTTCCGTTTTGTTAAATCCTCATTACAAGGTGTCAGGAGGTCATACAGTATTCCCACAGGAAACACCTGTTCTCCATTCTCTTGCATCTGAACCAATCAGATGCAAGAAAACAATTCTCTCCTCTACCAATCATATACGTGTACGGCACTGTGGACTTTGCTTGTAGACCTTTAACATTTTATAACACAATGAATTATATCATATTGGATTAGCCCCTGCATAGTACCTTCAACCATTAAACATTCTTTCACCATCCCCTATTCATGCCCAATATTTATCATTCCAGTGATGATGAATTGACAATGAGCACACACTTGTGGGAAAACATCAGGTGTCTGTCCAAACATTATCAGTGTAGTTTACCGGTGGCCGAAACTACACCAGGCTCAAACAGCACTATTGATTACATGATCCTGTCCCGTCTGAAATATGCATTGTGAATGAACATCTAGCAAGAGTTGGACATGTGGCCCTAGATTACACTTGAGTGATATAATTCATTTCATTTCATAGGGAAAGAGATAGAAATCAATGTGATTTAGTTGGCAGCCGAATGCTATACTTTATTCTCAAGGTTTGGGTAAAAGATGAGTGACTAATGAGGGAGATATGTAAATGTTGCAAAGTTTCTCTGTTGAGGATATAATCAAACTTCACAGAATCAATATACTGTCTGTCGGAAAAATTCTGAGCTAACCTCAATTCACCCGATATGAATTGTTAATGTTTACATGAGAAATCTTATCGACTTCACTGTAGACAGTTTTAAGCGCAGAGAAAGATTAGGGAGACTTCATAACTTTAATAGAATACATTTTTCATAGTTGACACGCACATGCATTTAATTTTTAGATACCTAGAAGGAAATTATACTCTATATAATGACAAAACTATTAACAGAACACTGACGCTGAGATACTGTAGTTGTTTGAGGTTACAGTATATTCTCAGGTTAGGTGCAAAGTTTTAAAAAAAATATATTAAAAATACAGAAAAACTGTTTTTCTGTATTAAAAGTGACTTGAGACTTTGATCTGGCTTCTTCGACTTCGGATTGTTCCCACTTTTCTTTCACCTGTCAGGTGCCAGAATGTCTTTTTATGTTTAGCTATACTGTAACCTATCATCGAGTATCTGTCTGGGCTAGAAATGCTGCCTTTATGACATCTTCCATTTATATCTTTGTGCCATTGTCAAATCTGTATTACGAAAATACAAAACAAGAACGTTTTGCTTTCACACCAGACATCCAAAAGCAATACACACACGTCACTGATAATGCAGGTACACTGGAAATACGCACTCCCATATTTCCACTCATATGGTGCATGCAATTTATAATGTGGGCACAGAGAATACAGTAGCGTGACTACGCTCAGTAATGACGCTAATTATCTTAAGTCTTCCATCATAGTCAGCGCTCATTTAAATAACGTACCCACCAACAGAGCTCTACACCGGCGTGCATGGAAACTAGAGGATGCTAAACACCTCTGGTGTGAGTGTGTGTTTTACTATTTTGGTTTTAGTGTGTGCATGTGAGTTTCTGATTTTGTTCCTCTACATGTGTATGTGTGAAAGTGTGTGTGTTTACGTATGAACATTGGGTGATGAGTATGTGCGCGTGTTTGAGGGGGTGCTGGGGGGAAACAGGGTGACGTGGAATAGGGGGCGAATGCCAGTTTAATCTGATAGTTCACCCAGGCAGAGGAGCCAGAGCGCCACATAGAGAGGCTCCAGCGATCCTCTCCAATTACAGGCAACACAGAACCAGCAGCCTGGGAGACCTTTAATGGACGCCAGCAGTGGTGGTCATGCCAGTAACATATCACAGTTGTGTCTCACACACACACACACACACACATGCACGCACAGATGCGTGCACACGCATGCACACACACACACACACACGTGCACACACACATACACCCACAAGCACACACACATGCACACACACACACACAAGTGTCTGTCTACTGACACCTACTGGTAGATACAGCTTAGCGGCCAATGCTATCCATATCGGTAACCGTGGCGACTTCTATTGCGAAGGGCACTCGTAAAATAAAACAATTCATACAATACCGACTGTATAAAACTGGTTTTGAAACACATTTTTACATATTTATAATCTTTCTTTGGTCTGAAACATTGCTTAGTGTTCCTTTAGGTTACTTAACTTACTAGGTTAAAATATTGTAAGTTATTCTCAGAACAATAAATGGAAAACTGCATGCATGTGTGAATCATATGCGTAGCATTGTCAATATGAAAAAAAAGATGTAGGTCTATACTGTAAGAATACTGAATTCTGAAACAAAAAACGGTAAGATGTTGCATTCATAGGTGTTTTCATCTCCTTGATGTTCCACATTCTTAGGCAACAAAGCAGAGGAAAGTACATAGGCAAGGAAGGAGATCTTGCTTTGGGGGTTGTAAAT
Source organism: Aphredoderus sayanus (assembly GCA_027564795.1). NCBI lineage: Eukaryota > Metazoa > Chordata > Actinopteri > Percopsiformes > Aphredoderidae > Aphredoderus > Aphredoderus sayanus. Next base: position 1,737,139 of record JAODUG010000013.1, read on the forward strand.
GACCTAGATAGTGGAGCAGCTTTTCATTTACCTCTTTCTCAGTGTCTAAGAGTACCTCACTTTCCCTACATTTGTATGTCCACAGACTGTGGGGACAAAAAAACGATAGTTCCTCACTCGCTCAAAGGTTTATTTTTGTCAATATGCTGTACCAGAGCTAAGTTAGACATTTGCTATTCTACTCCAGGACTGGATATTTCCCTCCACGTCATACTGAGGTTATAGGTGTTAACCGCAGCCAATGGAGCTATTGATTAATCTGAAAGGCAGCTAGCCTCCTTATACCGCAAAGTGGCTGATCAGAATTCTACAGCTGCTAGCTTCAACGGCTTCTCGCTGGGCCTAGAAATATGGAAAATAGCAAGATGCCGAGAAAGGCACGAGGCGATATGAAAAGAGGATAGAAAAAAAGGGAGGAGATGAAGCGAGAGAGAAAGTGGAAGAGAGAGAGAGAGGAGAGAGAGGGATGAATTTTGCTAGAGAAGTATGTGCGTATCTACTTGGCCTGCGAGCTGCAGGCCAAGTAGTGTGAGTTACCATATCTGAAAGGAGAGACATGAATCTCACTCCATCAATAAGCACTGCATTCTGATAAAACCCTATGCTACGCCTGCCATAATGGACTGTGTGCCATTGGGTGTGCCCCCCACCCATATCATCCCCCACATTCCCCCCCTGAATGCCAGGGAGAGAATGGATCCTGCCTCACAAAAGAGAAGGATAAAGGTCGGTGAACCATCCAGAGTAATGGCGCCCCTCACTTCAGCTGTGCTGTGTCTCGGCAGTTGTGAAGCATAACATGGTGCAGGCTCGTGGCTAAACCTATGTCCACCGTACACCAGAAACT
>JAODUG010000013.1:1738085-1778671 GCA_027564795.1 Aphredoderus sayanus
TGATAGTCATCCCATTCTCATTAGAGGTTTCTGAGCTCTTGTCCCCTCTCTCTCTCTGTCTCTCTCTCTCTATTTCTATCTCTATCTCTCTCTCTCTCCCTCTCTCTCTCACCCTCTCCCACTCTCTCTCTCTCTGTCCCTCCCTCTCTATCTCTCTCTCACCCTCTCTGTCTCGCTCTCTCTGTCCCTCCCTCTCTATCTCTCTCACCCTCTCTGTCTCTCTCTCTTTCTCTCTCTTTCTCTCTTAGTTTGTGTGCGTGTGTGTGTGTGTGTGTGTGTGTGTGCACGTGAAAGTGTGAAACAGGGTGTGGGCAGATGCCCGAGACACACTCATGGAAGCAAGACAGGGAAGAGGAGGGGGCTGACACAAGCAGTGGGGCCGACGAGTGCTTGTGGGGGGAAGGTGGGGGTTGGGGTGAGGGGGGTGGGCTGGGGGTGGACTCAGCTTGCAGATGGTCTTGGCAGGGGAGCGCGTGTGAAGGGTGGGTGGGCTGAGGATTCAGCTGCTCACAAGGTAGGAGGCCTCTCAGCACCTCACATGTCGGTGCTCCATATGCAAATGAGATAGTGTGAACATATGACAAGGTATACCGGCACTGCCGCATCTTTGCATGTGCGCGCGTGGGGTATATGTATACTGTATATAGCTGTACGCGAGCGCACACGTATCTGGCTGCGCAGGTACGTACGTGTATGAGCCGTGGGTTGCTTTTCCAGTGGGTGGAAAACACTCGGGAATGGTTAAGCTTTCCTCCATACCCGCCTGAACATCAAGAACAGATGGTCGTTAAAGTAAATGACAGCTGTCTTTTTCCTTTTCTTGAAGACACACAGGTCCTTCAGGGTCTAGGTCCCTGTGTTTACTGCTGGTAATATTATAAGACAGCAAGGTATATGGTTGGCATGGTACCCCACATCCGCTTTGCCTCAGCAAATCAAATGGAAAATAAGGCGTACTTTGGCTATATTACTATAATAATTATTAATACATTTATTAATATTATTGTTGATTTCCAGGCACATGGTTCTTACAAACACTGATAATAAATATGATAAAACAAGTGATTATGTGGTATACAGTGCATGCGTGGACTGGGTACAGGTTACAGTTCAGGTGGTCTTGTGGGTTTGATCCACACAGGAAGCAAAGGCAGGATCAGGCATCCATTATGGCAGTTATTACACTAACACTCTGCTTTTTTAAGCTATTCCTTGAGTGATTTGTAGAGCTCTGATGCTAGTCAACTTATTTCAAAAGCTTTCAAAAGAGTACTGTATGTCTCGTGATCAGACCATCCTCGCCAATTTGTATCCCTTTGCAGCTTTAAATAATAATGGTAATCTGTCTCCTTCTCCTGACTCACTTGACTAGACTTGTATAAAACAGATGAACAGTTCTAAGTTCCCCTGACTATAGAAGTCGATCATGTTTACATCCCCTTCTTCTCCAACTGGCCAACACGAAAACATTTGCCAGGGTGTTTAAACCAAGCACGAATCGAGCAGGAGGAAAATGGCAGCACCCGGGATGGAAAGCACAGGCCTGCTAATTGAAACCAAATCACTCTTGCGCTCCTCCGGGAAGCCCCCTTTTTTTATACGCGGAGCGTGTCGAGTGTGCCGTATTCATGTCGGAAAATCAGATTCTACAAATGACACGGAGTCCCTTCAACCGGCACTGGAGCATACTCGTGCAGCGCAGCGCGTGGTTCTGAATGCAGCAGGAACAGCTTGCCGGGTTCCCTCAGGAACGGACCTGCAGACTACCCGCAGCTGGTGCTGAGAATTGTCTTTTTTAAATATTCACATATTTAATCAGCTGAAAGGGCTCTTGTAACATAAACAGACACACATGTGTACATAACCCCAAGCCACACGCATTGATACACTGTTAAACCTGTACCTGAAAGATGATGCAATTAAGGATTATTGAGGTGTGTTTGTGTTATATGCAGTATAAAATAGTAATGTTGGTCTGTTCTTTTAAAATAGTTAATTAGAGACAAACTTAAACATGCACCAGCATGTTTACATGCACAAGCATGTTTACTGCAACACTGAAGGCAGTAAAGGTTGTCACATTCTTTTCCCAACCTGCATCTTTTCAAAAACCTTTTCCAAGTAAAGATAATGTTCTGAAGATCAATGTTAGTATTCCTTTCTACCCTAATTCCTAACCTTTAATAATCAATAGTAAAAGCTTTTGAAAATATTGACAACTGCTCTTTCCCTTACAGATAAATAAGAAGAGCTAAGACATTGCAGCATCCCTGTGGTACAATATGTGTACATTACGTATGTAAAGATTTATTACACATTAAAGACATTGCAGAGAACACACATACAACTGTTTCCCACAACAGGGCTAGTCAGGTCATACAGGACAGACAGGACACACTGGACTCCTAGTGGATAAGGACACACATTACACAGGCCAAGCCAAAACAGTAAATTACCCAATAGGACACAAGTAGCCTTGTGATACCAGCCTGTTCTTGCGAGCTTCAGTTTGACTTGGAACAACATGGAAATCATTGCACTTCAGTCCAAACCACAGTGGTTCTGACCAATCAGCATTGTACTGGTAGCTAAGTGCTTAATTTTGATGTGACTTTAACAAATGGTGATAGACTATCAGTCAATTCCTCCAATCACTTTTTTTTCCTTGTCCTTTTCTAAATAGTTTATATGGATGGCTTCCCAGATTATTCTGTGTAACTAAGCTAGCATGTCAGGTTAGGACACAACATCACTGCCACCCATATCTTGAATCTATTGTCTACATAAAAAAAAACATTTGGATCATATTAAAAGGAGTATTGAATGTTAAGTGTATATTCAAAATAGAAATAGTCTACTATTATTCTTTACAAAATTGTCACGTATCCCCAGAAGTACCTCCAAGTACCCTGAGGAGTACCCCATTTGAGAAACATTGTAGAGCACCTGTATGAGTTCTTCCCGTGCAGGCAACATTGGGCCATATTCATGAATTATTAAAGGGACCATATCTTTTTTTCCCCAAATATTTGGCATTCAGGTCATGGCATGTTTTGGGACTTTTGTGTATCGTAAATTAACTCACTTTTTCAGACACTGCCCTTGAATGTCCTTGGCTCTAAACAACTATCGAGACAAAATGTGACAAAATCTGATATACTGAAAAAATAAAAGATTTGACAGCGGAAGAAAAGCTCATACACAAGCAACGAAATCGACCTTGAAATGAACAGTATAAATCAGAGATGCATTATTAGCAGGCAAATGAACATCTGACCGCTTCTCTGTCATTTTCACATGAACTAAACAGCGGCGCCAGCTTCGATAAAACCATTACCCAACTGGTACTGATTCTACATCACACCCAAGAGAATAAAATATGCACACTAACGATGTGAAACGATGTGCAAATATTTCTGATGCCGGGGTGAAATTGTGAGATAGCGTCAATTAGCTGGGTGTATTTCCTTAACCTGTCATCGAAAAATCTGAGTGTCTTTTATCATAGTGCACAGTGTGAGAGTGGGAGAGGCATCATATTTAATCATGTGCGGATGTTGTTGTTTTGTTTTTATTTTATTTTTTATATTTTTGCTGGGGTATAAATACGTCCCTGCGCCTCCCGGAGTCCCCAGACAGCCATGTTGTTTACTGCCGATTAACAAAGGGAAGGGAAGTCAAGACTGTGACACCAGGTAACGCGAACGAGATGCCACAACACCACAGTGGGAACACGAGAGGAATTCTAAAGCAGCCCGAGTCTGAAAGAGCTGTGAGGCGAGAGAAATGGGAGAAGAGAGGGGAAAAGAGAGAGAGAGAGAGACAGAGAGAGAGAGAGAGAGACAGAGAGAGAGAGAGAGACAGAGAGAGAGAGAGAGAGAGACAGAGAGAGAGAGAGAGAGACATACTGATTTTTTCCTCCCTATCGATCTTCCTTGCCGTATCCTTGCTCACGGAATGAAAAAAAAGTATAGCTTGGGTGGTCACGTATTCTTCTATTCTAGTGAAAAGATGCACATGGGAAAACCCTGGGAGGTCTAGCATTTGTCAGGGTGCATCTTTTCTAACACATTGTTATTTATTTACAGTTCTCGTTGTGATGATAAATTGTTTCTATTCCTGGAAACACCATTGTCACAACCTGTCATATTTCACTCAGGAGTTGTTAATATCGTGTAGCATTGCGTATGCCTACTAATGTCAAATGTTATTTTACACACAGTGGGGACACACACATCTGTTACGTTACTGGCTGTAACCATGGTGTGACTGTGACAGCACAGCTTGACCAGTCAATTTATACTCTAATTGACCCCAAAGCATGTGTTTGGCTCTGCGAGCATTTTTTGGTGGAAAGTAATATGAAGTGACACAACAGCTTGAAGGCTTCAGTGACACATCTCCCCTACATTACTGTGGGCAACATCACTTCCAAATATAGGAATGTCCTAAAAATACATTCTAAACAGGATGGGTAGCCAAGGAATCCAACATGATTCCAGATAGATTAGACTAGCTGGTGCCATGAGAATACTTTTATTCTCACAAAAACAAAAGGAATAGGAAAAGTTTTAAGGATATTTGACCTGTTCCCAAAGGTATAACCATGGTAGTCCTAAGTGGTCCCCTCTCTGGAGGTTATGCCTGGAATCCCTTTAGACTGTTCCATCTGAAATCCATATTGTTTACATCTAGAACCCTCTCTGAGGATTTAGAGGATTCATGCTCAACGAGATACTCCGTTTGTTATTGTGTACTCTGTAGTCATGTACTATATGGTTGGGGGTCAAATCCCACTCAGTTGTGCTGTCTGAATTGCTAGGCACATTTTGTTTGATTTAACAAATCTGTCATATTTGGCCCCAGGTGTGACAGATTTGGGAAAGCTAACAATAAACCTTAAACTTTCCTGTTACTCCAAGTCTGAGTTGTGTCAAAAAATGCTTCCAAAATGCATTCTTTCAAATGAAAGGGTTTTTGATACTGTATAACTCATAATTTAGAACTGGAAGCTTGTCAGTAGACAAGGGTTTGGTTATATAACGAATCCTATCTCTATGCTTTTGGGAATTCTTATTTCTGAGAGTGTTTGACCTTACTCATGTCAGAGGATTCCTTTGACATGGGTAGGCTAGCAGCCTACTGTTAATCATCTCAGAGGATTAACACATTCAGTATGAATTGCGAGTAGCAACTATAAAGAAGAACAAAAAGCTATTTTGACTCAGTTAGAATAGGCAAATATCTTCTTGCAGCAGATAGAAAATAAATACAATGTAAATGTCTTCTCTTTTCTACTTGTCAAACTAGAACGATGTTGTTTATTTGTAATAAAGAACTGTTACAAATCTATTCTTATTATTGCAAAAATCTATCTTCTAAAATTAAAGCAACATTGATCAATATCAAAACAATCTAATGGGTTTAGTGCTACTTTGTGCTTTTTTTTAGTGCTACTAATATACAGTAAATGACAAAGATAAAGTGCACATTCAATCAACACGTTAAACATTAGTAGAATACTGTTACCCTAATATCCCAAGTAGTCTAGTATCCCATTGTCCTGCTCTCTCCGGATGTCAGTTGTCAAATACAAGCCCAGTTTAATGCATACGCATGGAGACAGTTAGATGACAGAAATCCTCCTGAATCTCTGCCCTGATTTGAAATTGAATTGATTATGGTGAAAGTATTCAAACTGTAAATGTGTAACTTGTCAAGAGAATTGGTCTGAATAGATACATTTGTAGGTTTTTCTATACCGTCTAGGTGCATTCTATATTTATAATAGTTTTTGTCTTGTGAAGTCAAGGAAATTCAACACATTATGTCTTTAATAAGACAGCAGTGTCATGTACTGTAGCAGAAAAAAACTGGACTTTACCAATGGACCTATGTGAATGCCCTGAGAAGTGGCTGGTTCAACAGGGTCTTGGTGTGGACAACAGGTACAGTACAGACTTGCATCATACACATGCTGAGGTTAAGTACACAATTCTGACCTCTAGTTTGTCCAAGGTCCTGAAACATGGACTTGTTCACCTTTGATTAGAGTGTAAATTAGTTTTGCCACACACGGCAGACCTTTCCTATTACACAAACAAACTTAGCAGTCGTTGCATTCTCTCGAACGTGTTTGTCTGACACTGGTGCATTAAAGGGACTTCAGGGACAACAACCTTTACTTTTCCATTCACGGAAACATGAAGCAATTTGAATAAAGTGTTGAAAATTGTTTTTCTATGGTTAGCACATTAGCAGCTTTAGGAGGAGGTAAGGCATGTCAGTGGTTGTTACCTTTTAAAAACCCCTATAGGAGACATAATACCTGTACATTCAGAATCTCAAACACATTCTCAAACACATCCTTAGCCAATTACACTACATCAGGTGAAAAAAATTCATAGAACTGTTTGTAGTTACAGAATACAGCGAAGCCTCTTTTTCAACGATTAAACCAAATAATATTAAGCTGCTCATCGTTGCCTCGCTCTATTCAGATTCAGAGAGATATCTATCAGCTTAGCAATGTTGAAAGTCTTTATTTATATATTACCAGCTTTTATTTATTTATATGTAGTTTTAAATACCACCCACGTCTGCTCCATATTTCTCACATCATGTCTCTTCTCACTTAAGATCCAGGCCGCACACCAGATCTGACAGACCCAAATGCTGTGCGCATTTACATCGCTAAAAGTAGGTTTAACAAACAGTGACAGACTTCCTGGTTCTTCAGTCCAATTCAATCCAATGTTAACATCATGAGCTGTAAAAGTATTTGAGCGCTGACTGGATTAGGGACTCTGTGTATATTTACTTTCATAGATCAACTTGAACTGAATCACAATGGTCTAACATACGTAAATCACAGACTGCAGAGGAAATGAGTCTAGGGGCAACCAAAACAACAGCAGTCTTGTCTCAGTCAATCGTATCCATATTTTAAATCTTACCATGCCAATATGAGATTAACATGGGCACAAATCTTTGTCGTACCAAATGTCACCTATAAATGTAAATAAATGTTACATAAATCAGCTGTATAAGTAATTTCATAACCAGGCTGGGTAAATAACGGGTTGACAAACAAAGCTAAACAGGTCGCTTGTGTAGCATACAGTATGCATCCCAAACTGCAGTACATACTACTACTGTACATAACCAGCAGGAAAATCACTTGCATCAAGTCTAGACTTATAGTGTAGAGAAAATACATGTCAAAGTAAGATTTTATAAATAACTACTTATATATGGTTTTCATAATTCATACTTGAGATCAAAATGTATGATATGGGCACTCCTTTTCATAATTGATCGAGGCCCCTGGATGTCCATGTATTGAGCTGAAGCCCAGCTGGATCCTGCAGCAGGACAATGAAACAAGCAACAGGAACGGTTCAAAGAATGGCACACTGGTTAGACTGGTTAGTCTACGTGCAGATCTAAACCCCACTGAGATGTTGTGGCAAAACCTGGAACAGTCCATGCTTGAGGAAAACCCCACTTAGTTGAAGAAACGCTTGGTGGACCAAAGTGAGAACCAATCAATAACTACAGAAACATGTGTAAGTTATTTCTGCTAACGGTGGCGTATCCATTCTCTAGAAATATTAATTTTTCACATTTAGAGGCATTGAGTGTAAAATAATATGTAGGCCTAAACATTTTTTCTGGTTATTTGTTCACTGTTTCCCATTTGGTTAACCAGTTTGACATTATGCTGTGTAGATTTATGCAGTGCAAATATTCATTAAATCAAAAATGTTACCCTGCAGTAAATAGAGAAAAAGACAGCATAAGACAACCACAGATTTTTTAAATGTACAGTACACAGAAATCACGGTTGATACCGTGAATATTTCAGTTCATATTATTTAACGCTATCATATATGACTTATGTTATCATAGACCTTCTATTACATAATAGTGTAATAAAGAAGGTATTCATCATTCAAACGTGTTAGAAAGAATGCATTTGATGAATCATTTGCGGAACAAGGACATCTAGGGGTACTTTGTGGTATTACAGGTAAGATGGCTGATCGACCTTCTGTGCTCACTTGACAAACGTAAGCTGTAATAATTAAACAAATTGCACACAAACGATTTTCACGTGTAAATGTTGAAATTTAAAAAGAAAATGTTTAATGGTTATTTTATCTATGTTAAAACATAAAAAACCAAGTGTACTTTTGACAGCGAAATCACACATCATATCTGTACTCATTCTCATAATCATTGAAGCCTCCGGTGATTTTTTTTTAATTCCCATAAAAATAAAATAAAAAGCCCATTTTGACCTCTACTTCTACAAAGTTTAAAATCAAATCTGGGGCTTTCCAAAAACACAGCAAATAACACAATTAAATGTTTCTATAAAGAGAGATGTCAGAGACTCAGCATATTGGTTATTGGTCTATGAAACCCACACTCCCCTGTAACCTTCACAACTAACCAAATAAAGGCTGAACTGTGAATGTTGAACTCCGATCTAATTTATCATCAATGAGAATTTCAATAACATCCTGTAGTGCTGAATGGGCCCTGTTTTCAGTTCTTACCATTTTTCCTCACAAAATCATAACAGGCAAAGTTGTATTGTGTGTGTGTGCGTGCGCACGCACGTGTTTGTGTGTGTGTGTGTGTTGGGGATGCAAGAGCACACATGCATGATTCATTATACTGTATATGTGTGCCATTGAACTCATTTCTAATCAAACCTTTCGTGGTTCTTCTTACTCTTTTACTTGATGCACTGAATTTAAACGGTCTAGCATGTCTTTAGAGTACTTGACAGTTTGTGAGATGAATGAATAAACCGACACATTCTTTTATCCGAGCATACCCCCCTAGATCTGTGTAACGGCAGCTGTGGATATTTAATCGTTCTCCTCAAACAGAATTATTTTGGATCTGCCGTAGCCCACTCCCAGCGTTCATTACTATTGCATGGCCCACGGCCACTTTTATTCATCAAGACTGCATTACATTATTTACAAACTGGAAACAATTGGGGGGGGGGGTGCACTGTATTACAGTACTGGGAGACACCATTAAAAACAAAGACCTGAATTATGAATGGGCAGGGTTTGTCATTAAGCACGCATTAGCATATTTAGGACAATCGTTTTAAAGTTGCTTGCTCTCTCCTTAGTCCTCCGTATGTTTTAGGAAACAAAGCAAGAGGACAGATCTAGGACAAGGACTTGTTTGGCCACACGTTAGACCAATAGGCTAAGTAGTCATAAAGCCTAATGGTATGGTAGGCCTATTGAAGGAGAGCCTGTATGGCTGGAGTTATTTGCATACACATTTCTGTTATGTTAATACATTAGAAAAAAAAGCAATATATTTACAAGCTGTGTCGTTGCGGTATATAGTCCCCTCTGGAGCAATACCATATATTATGGTACAGATTTATGTGAAATTACTAACATCTTTGATCTTCTCCATAGGCAGAAAGTACTGTAAACAGAGTAAACATCCGGAGCATAAACACTAAACATAAATGTGGAATATTGATATTACAGTGATGTGAAATGAGAAAGAATCCATGACGGGGGAATGAATGTTGAATAGTCACGCATACTAATTGTGCATGAAAGAACTACACTTCCAAGATGGGTATGGCAAGCATGCTCCTTGAAAGTTGCTATTCGTTCAATTTTATGCTATTTTAACATTGAGCATTCAACCATAATGTAGCATGATTTAATATGAATTAATTCCAGATCAGTTGTGGGGTTTTGTACGAAGCAGATTAATGGACATATATGCTACTGTAGGCTAATACTAATACAGTCCTTGTGTGCATTTGATGTGTGAAAATACAGTTATCATACAATATTTATTTTTTTTAATAATTGGATTGGTTGGAAAAATTAAAGCTACACCTGGAAACTGCTCAAGCATTACTATTTAGCAACTGTAATTCAATCAGTTGCTCAATACTGCACAATGTCTATCTACACAATCTACACACAATATCTGTCATCACCCTCGAAGCCAGCTCAGGTTCAAATCTGTGCAATTACATGTCTGATAATACTAAGAAATTATTAGATAATTAATAACTAAACTTTGCATACTTTTCTTTGGTTATTATACCGCATGTGAATGATCATGGTGTGCTAAACACAGCCATGGTAGCCTACCCCGTAGAGTTTACACAAAGATGGTTTGAATGCTTGTTTAATTATTTAGACTTTGGATTCTCCTGGATGTGAGCGATGATTCGTATTGACATGCCATTAGGTTTCCAGGCCAAACCCTTGAGGCTCTGAAAATAATTCTCTTTTTGATTTTTTTGATCCATATACAGCCATAATGTGAAGTGGCACAATTAGCTTTCTTCTCCCAGCGATGTGTGTCGATCAAATATAATCAATGCGGAACCATGACTAAAGCGGGGAAATCTCAGGGGTCCTCTCAACAGACAGTCAAACAAGCATCTGTTTGAACACAATGTTAGGCTAGCCTAATCTATTTTATTTTTTTAACCTATTTTGCACAGTATTAACTATCAATTTGCACTGCAGTGTAGGATTAACAGTAGGCCTACTATACGCTCTTGGGACTAATGTCTCACTGCTCTATCTACCTACCTACCTACCTACCCATCCATCCATCCATCTATTCCACCTTGTGTCTAATAATCGAATGGCACTGGCAACACAGAGCATGAGGAGAGAAGCTTGAAGGCCCCCTTCCATGTCATAGAGCATGATGCGTGGGTAGCTGTCCTGCTCAGAGCCTGTGGTGGGAATGAGAGACGCGCTCATTATAGCAGAGGTTTCGCAGCCACTATGCTACTGTAGCCGCCACACTGGGGCTTCCAGGGAAAGGGTAAAGGGGGAAAAAACATGGCCAGAGAGGCAAGGGGCCAGGAACCATTTGTTAAAATGTGCACCGCGGTGTGGGAGCTGGTAACTGCCATGCGATACCGCAGGTGTGGGAGAGGCACAGGGGCTTCTGGGAAAGTTCATAGAGTGGGAGGCGCGAGTGAGACCAATCAAAGCATAATATAATGTCAGCTTAGTCATTTACCAAGAACAAATTGGAGGCAGGTAAATGCATCATTCATTAAGCACTCTGTTCAGTGCCAAAACAGTAACAGGAATTGGAAGGCAATTTGTGCAGGCTATGCTGTAGGTATTCATGCATGCTTCATTTTAAATGCGACACAAGACTCACTGAGACTGTGTGTGCACAGGGGCTCCCAGGAAGGTAAGAGACAAGCCTGGCCCACTGGCCACCGCCCACACTCCAGTCTACAAGGGTGGAGTGGGGGGGGCGATCACATTCCTCGATAAATGACAAACCACCACCTGTTCTCATTTCATCTCTCCTGTCCGCGCTGTGCCTCTTGGACCAGTGGTGAAGGGCAGACACCCAGGCACTCCTTGAGGAATGGAGGCAAGGTTTCCTGCTCAAAAAACACTCCCCATCCATTTCCTGATGGCGGCCACCTGTTCAAACCCCACCCCCCTCCCCGCTCCTCTGTGTGACGGATGGGCAGATTGCTGAGGGAATGGGAATGCATTGTCACTATCACAAGGGGGCAGAAGAGGGGAGGAGGGGAGGAGGGTTTTGTGTTACCGGATGCCCCCCCCCCCCTACCCCTCCCCCCGCCCGCCCGAGGTTCCAGATGTTTCTTTTTTATAATGCTGTTATTAAGGCTGTGTTATGGCTCCCCTTGGCCTTGGGTCTATACTGGACACTATACATCCCGTGTGTATTACTCCACGCACACGCGCACGCACACGCACACGCGCACGCACACGCGCACCACACACACACACGCGCACCACACAACGATAGCCTCGGTGAAAAGTATTTGAGTTTGAGTATGCGATGTTATTAACATTATTTTCCCTGAAAGGAGCCAGAAGAGTACAACAGCTTCAAATAAATCACATCATAATTATGACATCAGTACAATGTCATAATTATACATAATGCAATATAGAAAATAGAAATATGTATTGGTTACAAGAGAAGTGTTATGCTTGACAGAACATATGATCAATCAAATAGCAAACAGGCCACTGGTTTCTTCATTCTAGAGACCCTTGACGTTGATGCCATCTGGCTGGTTCATTTCCTGGTCATTATGAAAGCCCACCGCTCTGGAACAGGGGTTCTTTCCAGTGCAGGTATTATATGTGAATATACCCGCTACTGGGTATGCAATTACAACAAATTTGTTCTCTCAATTATCAGCAGGCCCTTGTTGTGTCATTAGAAGGCTGTTCATATTGTATTCTTTTGATTAGTTTTAATATCGCAAGACCTTTTACGTTTTGAGCCAGGAACCATAAAGTAAAGAAATAAATCTATATTAACCGGAACAATCAAACCAATGTCCATTGTGGGGGGGCCTCACCTCCACTTTGAAAACCAAACCAAGTATTTGGTTTGAAAACCAAACAGGTGCAGAGTAGAAGCTACCAAGCTGAACATCTACAGATATTCAAAACTATACAGAAGAACAATGGATGTAGGCTCTGATTGTAGATGTGACAGTGATGAAGGTGGTCTCCACTCTAACAGGGCTAATTGTGGTTCTGATGCAGCTAATGCATGATAGATGGGCAAGGAGAGGCTCTCAGTGGTGCGTGGCACTGCTGGCATGAGATCACAAGCATTAATAGAGCTGAACCTTTCATTTTGGGCTAAAAGACATCTGTTGCCAGCAGGTAACCTTAGCTTTATCATTACCAGCTAGACCCACCGATGTTTTCCTGGCATGTCAATTTAAAGCGATATATATGTTTGCCGGGTAATTCAAGCTGTCTTCATCATCTCTGTTTGTAGGTGACAAATGGGTGCGTCACGCAGTGTGCCAGATGGCAGGACTGGATCATCAATCTGAGACAGCAGACATGTGATGGATGGATTCTCTAGAGTAAACAGTTTGCAACTAAGAACCACACTGAGAAGAAATTTGCTCACAAATGAGCACTTCTGTGACATTATGCACTGAAAGAAATACAAACACTCTCCCTGGCTGATCAGGTTTGGAATTTTACATTTAAATGCTGAACATCTGAATTTAATGAATATATCTTTGAGGCTGACTTTACGCATAAAGGCCACCGCAGCCATTATTCATATGGGGTTGTCAGAAAAGATTTGGTAGCGAAATGGTTTATGTAAATAAAACACGATGTTAAGCTTCACATTTTTCTTTAATTGTTTAAATATTTGTTGTGATGTCATTAAAAAGATAACAGCACAGCAATATTGTATGATGATGATGATAATTCAACAATATACGACCATTTACAATTAGAACATGAGCATCTAAAAGGCTAGACTTTTCAGTTGTGTTTCCTGAAACAGCAATAGATTTGACAGACTCCTAAGTGACAGTTGACCTTCAAAACAAACTGTTCTGACATAAAACATTGCATATGAGTTCATTGCTGGTAAAGTTAACACCGCAAACATTAAAACAATGTTCTCAGACACCTCAAATTCTACAATCCATTGTCATCATGACAAGCTGCACTGAAAAAATAGAAGAAAAAAAATCTCACCATACCAAATATTCAAAATAAACATTTTGAAAAACTACAAGTCTTAAAGCAGAAAAAAAAAACATAGAAGGCACTGAGGCAGAGATGAGCCCTTTCATGATAGAGGCATCTCCATATGACATGAGACCACCAGCAAGTACCATGAATAAATCATCTGGAGCTGGGCGGAGAGAGTAAACAGTTGTGTATCTTCACCTCAGTTGCCTGGAGAGGCCTGTCAAACACCGCGGTTAACAAGGCCTACCTCCTCATCACCATGCAGACTGTGTTCCAGCAGATCCAAGGCCAAGGCTGACACCATTACCCCACCCCTCTTTCTGCTCTTCCCCTACCCAGCCCAAAAGGAGAACTAAGTCAAGTGTTTCTCAGGAGCTGTCTTCAATTGGGAAGAAAGCAATGAATGTAACTGTGCTAATCTATCCCATAAGTTGTGGCTCGGTAGATTTCAACAAGTTTCTCTGACTTCTTTCTGAAAGGTCTAACAACAAAGCACTGGGATGACCTGCCACTTCTAACCCAGTGTAATATTCTGTGAATACAGTATCTGTATGTCATACCTAATGGGATTATTTACAAGTTTAAACTGTAAGGAATGTTTTATTACTCTGAGGCTATTTAAATGTCCCTTTAAAGACATCCACATTAATTGGTAAGACCTCAAGAACACACGAAGAACATTAGTCTATTGTTCCAAAGAAATATGACACATATTGTGGACAGTGATAGATAATCACTTTGTTTCAGAATATAGGTTTTTATTTATAATTTATAATTGGCAGATACAAAAACGTTTGAACTGTATCCAAAATGTGCAATAAATCACTGCTGATTCTTTCCAAAAGAAATACAAAAAGACAAAACAATCTACTTTGGGAAAACTGACAGATGACAAATGTAAACCAGTGACCTGTTGTTTTTTCCTACTGAGAATTGACTATCAGCCAACAATGAACATTTTACTGGACTACAGTTAACAAATCTGCTGAATTCTCCCAAGATAAAAACCAAAGTATGATGTATACATCTAAATGGTGACATTCCATTTCCCCATTGTTAAATACAAGAAAGGCAATCATATTCAGAAGCAGCACAAATGTGTATGAACACACTGAAAAATAGTTTTGAACTTGTACCAAGATGTTTGTGAGTGAGAATGTAAAGGGTTAAAATAATCTAAAATGTAAAAACTAAAAACAAAAAGGGGGTGTATATTTACCAATCTTTGTAAACAATCACCTTCACTTGCAGCGCTGCACATTAAACGTTTGAGCTTGTTAAGTGCTAGACAGCTGTTATGTATTCAAACGCTTCAGCAGTTTGAACAAGCATCAACCTTATACACTGAAGGCAATAATGCTAGTGACGAGGAACGAAACAGATCCCAGGCTATTTAAGCTTTTACACAATCGCACCACACAAATTTGGAAATACAAATAAAAATACACTACATAAAAGAAACATTTCACTTTCACATTTTAGCTTTGGAAAGAAAGAAAATAAAAAAGGAAAAAAATTGATTCAATTTCTTTTATCCACATTCTTGCCATGATCCCATTCACTGACAGCCCAGGAATGAACATACAGAGGTTATTATATTATGCTGCTGGTGCCTTAGCTTGTGTCTCCTACTAATATGGCAAATGTGCACCCAAGTCCAATAGTGTTTACGGTTGTACACACACACACACACACACACACACACACACACACACACACACACACACACACACACTTCATTGTCATTCAGATCCAAGCATGTCTAACGGTGAAGATTCAAGTGCAAAACATTACCAATGCAGTTTTTTTTAAATGGTTCTGCATACTCCCTAGCTGTTCTGTGAGCCAATAAAATTGATAGCTCAAAGAAGCATACATTCCTAATACATATTGTACAGCCTTGAACCATTCCTCCCCCAGGTGGCAGATGTAACTATAGAACAAAGATTCAAAAACATTTTGTACATAGAATGTCCAGCTCAATTTGTGACAACTCAAAAAACAAAAACAATATTCCACTATGCAACCAAACAACTTAGATCCTTCATTCCTATACATTTCAAAGCCATAAATTGCTACGTCTTTATACATGCAATATCATTCAATGTTTCTATCTAACTTCTGCTGTACTAGATCCATGAAACTTCCGTACACCAACGTCTCTCCCCAACTAAATCTAGAACTATGGTCTTAAAACAATTTTGAATAATAATAATAAATGAATAATTGTATGAAAGACATTTTCTAAATACTTTCAAAATGGGACACCGATGTCAAAACATCTTCAGACATAATAAAAACAATTCCCTGTCAAAGTATCCATATAAAGCACTTATGCTGCATATGATGTGCTTTTCCCTTACTCTAGCACAAACTGCCCAGTAGACAATCTGTGGTATAGTACAGTTCTGTGGAGACTAGGGGCAATGCAAATAATCATCAACAATCGTGTTTTCAATGCTCTTGCCACCATTAACAGTAGGGTGCAATGATGCTATGCAGCTGTCAGGAACGTTTTGTCATGTGGCATGCCTCCAAAATATGACGTGAGGTTTAAACATGGCATTCCCAAACTCCATTTATTTAAATATCACACCATATTTGGGATTAATATGACCTGTTTGCAGATCATTATTGGAATTAAGGGGTTAAGAAGCAGCCATCCCTACATGTAGAGCCGGGGCAGTTGGCTCAAGATCCGTTTTGAGTTGTACGGTCATTAACTTCACTTATAAACTGATTACGGTAAATGCTAACATGCATGAAATAAGATGATATTTTCTACCCCTCAAGTCATAGCCTCGTTTGTTATTTATAGTAGGTATACAGTGCACTTACTTGACAAGTCTTAAGCCTTATGACATGCAGATACTAGTATAACAGACTGTGAATAGGTGGTTAGGCCTGAGCTCTGATGTAGTTTTTGCAACATTCTTAATTCAGAAATATTTAGATTTCCAATTAGTAATTTAAAGATGTCTATACAACTCAATTACTACTTTTGAAAACACAACATAAATTTTAAAAAAGTTATGTAGATAGTACCTTTATGCTATGTTTAGAAAATGGCTACATGCAGCCCAACAACTTATTTCTCTAAAGCCATTTATTAGACCAAGTGTTATAGAAACCCCTGACAAACTGGACAATTTTAGCCTCCTTAAGCTACATTTTATTTGTCCTATATAAAGTTTACACACCATGAACACAATATTTGATTGTGCACAACAGACAGCAGTCTTGGGCACTCAGTGTGACATAAAAGTGATAAACCTAATAGATGCAACTCTGAATTTCAAGTTTGGGTAGTGTTAAGGGTGTGCCATTGCTGGACTTATAGTTCTCAAGAATGAGTGACCAATACGAAGCTATTCAGGGCAACATGCTTGTACATGAGTACAAATGTAATCAGCAAACAGTCTTGTCTAGTTCAAACAGAAAGCTTGTTATGCTGAAGAGTGGGATGAGGTAACACAAATGCGTTTGCAGTCTTCTGAAATGTACAATATTAAGAGAGCCTAAAGATTTGTTGTGATGAATAATACAGATACACTTAATACAGGATCTTTGGTTATAGGAGTTTATCACACTGTTGCTATTATTGAATGTACTGTATGTATGCTGGACATTAGTGCCTAGAGAGGTCTTGCTATTCTACTAATAGCACAGTATAACAGCAAAATATACTGCATTTCTACACTTCTGGATTAGATCATTGGGCTTGTTTCACACTGATGTATAAGATACTTGATCATTCAAATCAGACAGTCTGGAGGGGGTTAAAATTATATAAAAATCACTTAATCCTCCCGCTGTCCTATGGGTCAAAATGACCCAGTGCACTCGCCAGTAGCGGGCGCCAACCACAACACGGACATATGACATTCTGCGGTTGGCTCCCTCTGCTGGTAGTCTGCTGAAATGTCTTAGGACAGTGGGAGGGTTAACAATGGACTTTTCCCTCATCGATCCAAAATTCAGCCATCTTCCAGAAATTAAGCTTACATTTAGTTTTGCCTCATTCGATCCTCCATTTCATGCAACCTGTTGTACTTGCACCACTGACTTCCCATACTCAATTATAAAAGAATGTTGAATGTTTGCATTTTCCCTACGCTTTATACCTCTGCCACATTCCTTACCCTATTCTAGACCTAAACACACAGAAGTAAGGCCACCTGATCCTGACCACATCAACAGAAAACCTCTCAATCAATGGAATGGAGGGCTGGAAACCAATAATGTCACCTGGAGACAAAACAGAACCGCTGCAACTAATCATTTCAAAACTGTGGCTGACTGTAAACCGTATTCAAATCTCATAATAACTGAACCCAAAAGTGCAAATTGCTACCACTGTCCGGTCTGTTGTCTTCAGTAGTGCTTCTCCTGCAGGTAGTCTTTCATCTTGTTTGGTAAAGGCAGTTTTTGAATCAGGTCTATCCTGGTGTACTGTCTGATGACGAAGCGACACAGATACTGCAGGGAGCGCACTTGCATAAACCGAGACACGGGGTTGGTCAGTCTGACGGGGTACGTTACAGACCCTGGCAAGCGTGACCTGGAATAGCAAAAGGCTCCATTCTCAGAGTCTTTGATGGAGAGTTCAATCAGGTCCACAATTGAGGTGTGGCCCTCCACGTCCGGCTGCTCGTAGAAGCTGAAGCGGCCGTTAGAGTGCTCGATCCGGGTGTGGAGGGTTTTGCCCTGTGACCGGAAGCTCAGGCTAAGGAGGTACCTGTCGTCTGAGCTGTCCCTGACTAGGAAGGAGCCGTCAACCAGGCTGACCAGCTTTTCCTCCGCCTCCCAGCGTGTGATAGGGCCCCAGTACCAGCCCTGCCTAGCCAGCTTCTTTAGTTCCTCGGTCAGGCTGGTCACTACCATTGGCCCGCTGCTCTGGACCGAGTCGTACACCCGGCTCACCCCGGGGGCCGAGTTAGGATCGAAGTTAAGGTGGTGTCTTACCCTCTCGGCTACCTGGCTGTCGGCCGAACTGAACCCCGAGAAAGTCCTGGGGAGCTCCATGTTGCTTATCATGGGGGGCAGGAGTGGGGAAAGGGGAGGTGGGAGTTCCGCTCTAGCGCTTTGGAGCATCAAACCAGAGGAGCCCATGAGAAGGCCATTTACGGAGGACTCGGCGAAGAGGTCTGACGGCATACTGCTTACCAGCTCGTGTTCCTCCTGGCCCTGGTCTGTGGGGAGGGACCGGCTGTCTGCTTCTGTCAGCACCTCCATGGGAGAGGCGGTGTCCAGGCAAAATGAGTGGGACCCCTCTGGGTACATTCCCTCATCTAAAGGCATAGTGTACTGGATGTAGTCCTGAGGCGTCAGCCCCAGCACCACAGGCACGTCATGTTCGTCAATATTCAGATGCAGATCACCATTGGGAGGCTGCTTCAGAGATTCCCCCTGGTCTGGGAAGAGCCCTTCCATCTGGAAGTCATGAAAGTCTTTGCGGACCCCGTTCATGTTGGGACTTGGACTGGGGGAGTGTACCATGGCTTTTACTTTCACCTCCATCTTAATACAGCTCTCATCAGAGTTCACAGACCTGAGGGGCCACGGTGAGGGACTGTAAAGATGGCTCCGTAGAGAGGCAGATCTAAGGGGCCTCTGGGCTTTTACCTCATTGAAGCTAATGGGCACAGAAGAGGAGGAGAAGGTATCGTCATCGTCTACAGAGCCCATGGCTGACGAACTTCCCTTCACTTTTGCCTTCTGCTTGGAAGAAAGCCTCCTCTTGAGTGAGCCCATCAGGCTCTCGCTCTTTGAGCGACCCTTATTTTGGCCCCCCTTCTCCTCCTCTGCACCGAGCTCACAGCCTGTAAGGTCTTTGGCGTAGCAGCCCCCAAAAAGGGATTCCTCCTTGGAAAACTCTGCAGTCAGGGAGGGCTGCTGAAGCATGACAAAGTCACCCTCCTCTTTGCCCTTTATGTTGAGAGACTTGCGGATGGTCTTAAGGCTTATCTTTTTCATTCTGGCAGTCCCTCCGAATTGGGAACATGGGATGGGATTGCTCTCCTGGTATCCCGATGAAAGTGCTATCCACAGTGTCCTCCCATCAGGCCACACAAAACTAGTCATGCATATAGTAGTGTCATCATACTCTGAAATCAGATAAAAAAAAACAACAAACACTGATAATTCATATAAATGGAAGGCCGGTGTTTCCCACAAATAGGTTTAACATGGTCAGGCTGCCCAGGTATATTCACAGCTGCCAAAAGAATATTTGGCGATCCATTTTAGCTTCTTTTTTTTTTTATCATCTGTCTGAGACAAAGTGCCATCCGCGACAGATAAACTAATAGACAGTCTCCCCTCGCTCTGTCCTTCGTGTAAATTATATTTTAATTAATTATTCTGTGAAAAATAATTGAGCGCGTAGCCTGCTGCGTTAAATGAAAGACAGGATTTCTTGTTTTTTTAAACTCAGTTGCTTAGTTTTAACCGCTTGAACCCCCTCAATGAAATGGCGAGGCCATTTTATCGCTCAAACTACTGTATTCGTGTATCTTTGTTGCTCACATGACCAACTTTTATAATGAAAAGATTACATAGATCGTGCGGGCGGATATTAGAGAGACATAGTATGAAATAGCACCCCCCAAACACACACACACACACACACCTTCCAGGCCCTTCACGCCGACTAGCACCACAAGTATATTTCAGACCTGTGGAAAACACTGAAGACAGACAAGTAACATCCATAATCAGATCACAAAGGTGACCTGATTTTTATAATGTCATTCATAGCATCATTGAACACCAAATATTCACATAAGGCAAGAATATAACAAAGTACTAGATATTGTAAAGTGATTTGATTTGCTTATAATGCTTCTTTTCAGACACAACACAAGGTCATTGCCGTTTATGCAAAACCAGATTTAATCAGTACAGTATCATGATTCACTGTGTTCACTTTATTATTTATTTTTTAATCACCAGTTAAGACTTTATTCATTTATATGAATTCGGTTTACTCACAGTTGTGTCTGAAATTGTTGAATCAGTTGGATGTGCTGGGTTCCACCTGGAGACCCTTTCATTTGATGCTACAAATGTATAAAATAGATAATCAAAAATATGCAAGGTTAAGACTGATCCTAACCTGGCAGTACCAGGCCTTGCATACACAATAACTTAGCTATGTGTTAGAAAATATAATTATTGGACAATATACCTCCTTTAGCCTAATATTCACTTAAAACATGTACATCAATAAAAAGATTTAGCTATGATTACACAGCATACATTACAACACATCCCCATTGTTAATTCGTTAGTCAGACTGGTTGCTGTCAATAACATGCTAGCATGTAAGCATATCTGAATTTCTTCAACTTTGTCATCGAAATGGACATTTTAGGTCATTCTAAATGTTATTCATTCTTACCCTTCTAACTGGACGTTTTCATTTCTCGCTGGTTTAGAGGACCATAAGCACCCGTTATTTCTGCCTTTTGTGTGACAGAGAGATAGCTCGAAGGCTACCGTTAGCTTGTTACCCAGTTAGCTAACCCGATCAGTGGGCTAGTTTTGCTGTTAGCTGTCGAACATATTGACATTCCATATACTACATTTCCACTTATTCACAAGAGTACGAATCACTTGCGTAGCTGTAATCAGTATGTATTGAAATACAATACCACAAATGCCTAGCAATAGGAATCAATGGCGATATCTCTCTATTTAGATTAGCTAACAGTTTAGCTTACGGCCTCTTGCCTTCTTCCTTTGTTGCCTGTTGAATTGTGGGACAGCAGATGGAGATACAGCGAATCAGATGCCTTCACTTCAACTAGCCCACATCATGCTGTATGCAGCAACATATCAGTAATAGTATTTATTACGCACTTGTACCTGAAAACATTAACCATATGTTTGTTGCAAATGTGTTTATCACGTTGAGTTCTGAAACATCACATGAGAAAGAAGTTATACTAAATATACATTTCATCCAAATGTTCTAAATAAAATAGACGTCAAAATCTTAATATCTTCAGTACGTTCAGTCAATAGCTTGTATTAAAATGTACACTTTCTTGATATAAATATGGCGAGCACGTAACCTACAGCTGCTATAACTGATTTAAAAAAGAAAATCATTCAAACGTGCGAATTTGGCAATATAATGTTTTCTATACTACAGTAGGCTGTTTGGTTAATAATATGCAAAGACTTTTTTCTCTTCTGTAATATCATTTCATTCTAGCAAAATCAAGGCGAGTATTTTCAAAGTAACTTCATAGCAGCTGAAACTTGAACTCTGAAATGATACATTGGTTGCCTAATTAGTGTCAGTATTGTTATAAAGTAGACCCTGTTTACTGCTGCCAGGCTAATTTGGTCCATACACTGAACATTACATTGTTTTTTCCACACTGTCAAGTGTATGGCATGTCTTCCCAACCTGCTTAGGGCCGCTGTCTGCAGACAGGCTCTATGCAAACACTCTAATTACCAGGGCCTATTAGGGTTGATCAGCCTGCTTTAATTTGATGGGTTGGTACAGCAGGGGGGATAGAGGAGGAGAGGAGGAAGGAGGGCAGTTCATAGATAGCACCAAGGACACTGGCAAGTAAGGCTGTAGTGTTTCTACAAACTAAATTAGACCTGACAAACAAACTTTTGCCTGTTTGATTGTTGTTGCCAGTCACTGTAGGTAAACAATTCACTGTGGAAATAACCAATCTGTTTGTGTTATGACAGGGTGAACAGATCAGACAATTACTAACAAGTCATTAAGAGCTGAACAATATGTTGCTGGAATAGTTTTTTTTTTTTTGGATTGAGTCTCTGCCATCTGTGCCATTTGGGTATGGGGGTCTCTGGAATATTTTCATCTCTTAAAGTCAATTAGATTTCTGCAGATTTTTAATTTATGGTTTTGCGCTAATGCAAAAGACTAAAAGATTCACAAGTCAAGGTGGGACAATCTACATATGTTGTTTCTGATAAGCCATATCATGTAGTGTGATGATTTTACATGTGGAAAGGTTCCTCATTTTAATTTCAGATCAAATATGTATCATCTATATATGATTTGCTCAGTAGGCATGTGCCATGCTACAGCTTGAATCAGTCCTTTGACTTGACTTCTTTGCCAAGGGGGTATCGTTGGGAGTCCCAAGGTGCCTACCCCCATATCGTCAATACTTGCAGTGGAGCGTAACAGGCTACAGCAGGGATGTCAAACAGTGACAGGGCTTATGGGACCACTTGGGTTTTTGTTTCAGAAATGACTGTGAAATAACATGGCACTGGTTTGACTCACAATACTGTTGGACTGCTACGGAAGGGATATGCTCATAACCCACGTCACTGCTTTACCATCTTATTGTGGTTTGAGATGATGTTATTTTCTTTATTTGTTGCAGGATTATAGTCAGACATTGAATAACATATCTGTCCCTCATGTAACATTTTGTGTTAAAAGGAGGACATTTTGGAAGGCATTATTTGCATTAATTACATAGATGCAACAGCAATGTAAAGAGTCAACTACATAACTCTAGTTTGATCCAGGAGATTGTCTGCATACATTACTCCACTGATGTTGCATGTATACTTGTTTTCTTGTTATTCATTTTGCTGGCAACACTGTAATTTGTTGCCATATGGGGTGCTGTAGTTTGGACAATTACAATAATGGCCATATTAATTAGCAAATTTGACCTTGTTTTGTGCATGAGCAACAAAAGGAGGCTCCGTTTTGCTTTTAGCAAACAGTCCATGCAAACCATTTGGCATGCAAACCATTTTGTGACACACATCATGTACAGGGGATTTATTTACACAAACATCTTTATAGACACATACAAGTGGTTACATGTCATGCTAATGTGGATTACAAACACTTCTTATTCCTTCTATGTGTATTTCTTTCATGATAACACACATGGGATAATACAATGCTTCTACATAGGCTACTCTGTCCAGTTGGAATGATGGCATCAAATTGTTTCCAACTGGTAAAACCTATTTTGTCATGAGTGATTTAGCCTGGTGTAATATCATTTCCAATGGTATTCCTGCATCATTGCTGATTACATATTATTTTATATTAAAATGCAGATGGAATTGGCTTCATATTAAATTGACATTTTAACATATTCAAAAAAGTAATAGTTCTCTAACATTAATCTGTGACAAGAGAAAACAACGTGTCTTTTGTCTCAATTATTTAGAAAGGTTTTGATATCTGAGACACACTGCTGCCAACCAGAAAGTATATGCTCAGCAGCAACACAGAACCGCAATCTCTAACCCTTGGTGATGTATTTTTCCAACACATGAGGAAACCACCTCTGTTATACAGTAGGCTATATTGTCAGATGAGGTGCTGTTGCTGCCTTGAAATGTGTCAAAAAGAGGTTGCGTTGTATTCTCAGTGGACATCTGTAGAATGTCAAAACATTTCTGTGTGAAGCTCAGATTGCTATTATTTCATTATTTTTATGTTTAAAGACGCAGCCTCCGTGTGTCACAACAGATGTTACTTAGATGACTCGAGCTACACGTTAAAGAAAGTTTTGGCTTCCACGACCTTGTGCAAGGTTTTTGTGAACAGCATCAGATATTATATCTAGGCCTATACATTATCTGCTCGTGCAGTGCATCACACTTGTAGGTTTAACCTCCAGCTCTACTCATACATTCGAATATACTAAGCTATATATATATATATCTGAACTTACAGTAGCCAAGTTATATCATAGTTATGGTTTTGCTTTTGGCAGGTTTCCCAAGAACTGTTTGACGCTATGCTTTTGACGTCACATTACCATTTGGAAAGTTTGTTAATTTTCATTTACGTTCACTATCACTGAATATGCAATTGGATTTTAGAGAGTATAAAAACAAATTCTGCTTCCGATGTGAAGACGCAATGCATATAACATTGACTACAGGATGATGTCATTGATATCTGATGAATGTAAAAAACATTTGTGAAAAAACATTAACGATCTTTGAACGAAACATAAAGTAATTAAAAAACCAAACACATTTAATTTTGTATGAGCTATTCATTTGTTATGTAAGATAAATACCAATGTATTAGATAAATTAATATTTAAATGAAAATGTTTTATTTTTCCACAAAACAGTTGACCTACACTAAACAGCCAGCTGTGCAATATGCTTATATGTTCAGTATAAGCATATTGCGTTGTATTGTTATTGAACGCACCCTGCTTCCCCCTGGACCAGGAAGTGAAGAGAAGTGACGCTGGCGCGGTTGTTGAAAACAAACCCGGGCAAGCACAGTTAACATGTCGTTTCGAGAGTACAGCTTGGGCTTCTGCTAACAACAATAGTGACACATTTCTAACTCCCGCACAAACAAAGCAACAATACCATAAAGGACATGGATTTATCTCACATTATAAAAAAATTAGGTACGTTTACCAGCAGTTACCTGACCTTTTTTGGTAATGAAAGTTGGTTAACGTACGTTACTGTGCAGTAACGTAACGTAAGTACTTTACTGCTAACAGTACTGTTAACAGTACTTACTGTAGGTTACTTAACTTCAGCACATTAGTATTTAGCACACCATACAATGTAGGCGATTATTATTTTATCTTGTATTCTAATAATAACGTTAGGTGTTTATTTAGATTCATTTAGCTTGACCAATTTACCGGTTTAATGGATAGCGACTGCAATAGAAAGAATCTGTAACCGTTTGAATGCATGCTTGCATCCAGCGATATATCAGTGTCGCTAAGCAACTCTTATTTGTTCTCTGTCTAGGTCATTCCCTGATGGAAATACGAGTTCGCGCAATGAAGAGCATCATTTGCAAACTGGACCATTCTCTAATTACTGTGTCTGACCTGGTTCATGAGAGGTTGTTGTTTGTGGTACTTCTAGAATGGTTCAATTTCCCCGAGGTCCCAATGCAGAAAGAAGTCCTTGAATTGATTAGTACTTTATCAAAGGTAGAGAAAAAGTTTGCCTACTGTAGCTAATAATTCAATATACTGTAATTTTTACCAATGAAAAGTAACATTTCAGAATAATACAATTACTACATAAACAATACCATAGGCACAATAAGGTTACAAACTCATAACCAGTGCCTTATCTGCCATTTTCACTCCAAAGTATCCAAGTGCAGCCCAGATGTTGAGAGATGTTGGGGCAGTTGAGTTCCTTACCCAGCTGTCTCCTAACTTGGAACCCAGGCTTCAAGCTGTCATTGATGGTACTCTCGACCAGCTGTTCCAGCTTCCAGAGATACTCCCCAGTTATCGGGTGGCCTATGCGGATAGACAGTGTGTTACATCAGCAGAAGGTGCAGCAAGTCAAAGTTTAAATACATTTTTAGTGAGTTAGCAGGAATACATTTAGTAATATTCATAATTTGCTCTATGTTAGACTCATTTATGCATAAAGAATTAAAGGTACAATTATGATTTTGCACAAATTCAGCAGTATCTTAGAAATATATTTTGTCATATTCTCTCCAGACCCGCTGCCTGAAGAGCATTATCCTAAAACCGGTTACTTCCAGAAGAATATGCCTATCCAAACAGATGTACCACCTCAGAAGATAGCAGGTGTTGTGAATACATAACTTTAGATTTGTGTGTGTCGGTTTTTATAAAGTGAAATGCGTAATCCTTTTATAAATTGATAATTTTATGCACTGGGGTTCATGCGTTTTCCTTTGCAGTGCGTGACTCCGTAAGATGTCTGAAATGTTCTACATTTCCATGGCTGGCTTTGACCACAACAGACCGACACATACTTGCGTCCAATGAAAGGTGGTTGATGTCATCTATCATGACTATAACGTCAGGTTTAATGTGTTCTTGCAGTTGCAATTACAATTTGTTAATTTAGCAGTCACTTTTTATCCATAGCACAATACAGTCAGTATTAAGGATCAGCAAGTAGGACATTTAGGTTGGCAGTCGACCACCCTAACCACTAACCTATCCTTATTGAAGCTCTGGAATGTCTCTGTGTAATCCTACTGTGTTTATTGCTATATAACAAACTGTTATCTTGTTTTTTTTGGAAACAGTTCTTTAAGGAGTAACAATTCCAACCTAGTCCGGACAGCTTGTGAACTTCTTCGTGATGTCATTATGCAAGACTTTCCTGCTGAGATCTTCCTGCAAAGGCCCTGTATAGTGCAGGTACATAAAACAGGGCCATATGACATTTATGTTGTATCTAAATTTCTTTTCATACTATAGGAATATTTGGCTTAATATGTTTTGTATTTTGTGGTTTCAGTCATACATTGCAATGCAATTATTTATAGAATTTGTACTCACTAACAACATATTTTTCCTCAATTAAAATTCTCTTATAAATTTCACTCCTAATAATGTGCATGCCATAGCTGTTTTCTAACTACATAATAGCATAACTTTTCAATTATTTTCTTATACCCTACAGTATATATTCAGAGCGGTTGCATATATATTCACCTCATATCCCCAGCTAGATTGTTGCCTCTGCAGCTAAAAACTGAAAATCAGCTGTTCATTTAGCATTAGGCAAATATTCAAATGAGCCGATCCCAATAACAAATATTACCATTCATAAAAACCCCAACCCATCATCTCAACAACAAAAAAGCCCCACTACAGGAGTAACATAAGTACACAATTGCAGTGGTACCGCTTCTCTCTAGAAAAGTAACCACACTTACTGAAATCACTGCCTCCAATGAGCCCCTCGCAACATTAATAGGGTGTTAAATGTGTGTTCAGAAAATGACGCTTTGT
This sequence comes from Aphredoderus sayanus, assembly GCA_027564795.1. Taxonomy (NCBI): domain Eukaryota; kingdom Metazoa; phylum Chordata; class Actinopteri; order Percopsiformes; family Aphredoderidae; genus Aphredoderus; species Aphredoderus sayanus. The sequence continues at coordinate 1,765,384 of JAODUG010000013.1, forward strand.
ATTACACCTGTCAGAGTGCGTGGAGAGGTTTTTATTAGCACACTGACACTTGGTGGTCTCATCATTAAAAATACTTAAGGGAAAGTAATTTTCTTCCTGTTACCCATCTCTTTTACCCCTCCTTTGAGAGGATGGAGCTATTTAGATAAATTAAAAGACTTGGATTTAGAGGCATGACATCATTACCGACAGAGGGCAGGGGATTTGAACTTGAAACAGATTGCTGCTCCAATAATTCAATTCCAGGTGCCCTTTTATTTAGTGAAGTTAATTACGACTTCCATCACTGTCTGGGATTTAAGCTCTTCTGCTGTAGCCAATCATTTTGGCTTTTCTTTGTCCTTGTAATCTTCCCGGTTTCGTAGCATCACAAGATGACCTAACGCACAAAAACAGTGGTGTCCTGTCTTTGTATGACTGATTATAATATACACAGTCAAAGGATTTTTTTTGTTGAATTTAATAATGCTGTTGCATCAGCTTTTGATCAAAAACAAAAAATCTTCCCGGGCTGACGATGACGTTACCGCTTTGATTTCCCCCTTTCTATTTCCAGAACCTTCTGTCCCTCCTGAGAGTGAGTTCAGGTGAAGTTGAGGCAGGCTTCCTCCGGCTGCAGGCTCTTGCCTGCCTACGGCAGCTCTGTGTGGCTCTGAGGAAGAGGCTGCGCTTTCATCAGGACCCCAGCTTCTTCTCTGCCAAGCAAGGTGGCACTGCTCAGGAGTTATTTTAAGTGGAAATGCTGCCTACAGTAGCTAAATCCTGGCTTTTTGAAAGGCTCATTGGTGTTAGTGGATATTTCGTATTATTTAATAGCATTGCAGCATTGCATTTTAATCTAGCTATAATGGTTACACATGGGTACACTGATGTAATGTAGATTCACCACCTAGTTTCTCAGATGTTTTGTTTTGACCTTTTTGTAATTCTATGAAAACACCTAATCATATTCACACACTCTAAAGCAAACCTAAATCAGGGTGTTGTGATTTTATTCATTACTTTTCCTTTTTATGATTAACGAGAGAGGGGCTAATTGGTGACATATTGCTATTTAATTCTTCTGAGTAATTTCTCATAATGTGGCAGTATTAACACCATTAGAATTAATCAGTTTCTGTCCTTGGTTATCCAGAGACTTGTGGTGCAAATTAGATCATTTGAATTTACAGAAGTAGAATAACATTTATATCTCACACTCTGTCTGTCTGTCTGCCTGCTTGTCTGCCTGCTTGTCTGTCTTGTCGGTGTAAAGACCCAGTTTCCCAGAACTCGTCCCTATCTTACTCCCAGGAGGTGCAGGGGCCATCTCGTGTCTCTTCCCCAGGAGCAGAGTGTTCTCCCCGGCCCTCTGCGGTTGGGCGTACTGGCCAGAGACCCAGGGGAGATGGCCAAGATGGGGATGCGGTCTCCAGCAGGTGTATATGCAGTACTTTTGTATACTGGTGGTGTAAATGCGTTATCCTTGTTTATCTTTGCCCATATGCCTGTGAGATTGTATTTGAATGTGATTTAAATAGCCATTTACATTACTTTATCAACAATCTTTTAATAAAAATATAAAAAAAGTTAAGTAGTAGTAAAGTAGTTAAATGGTTCTATTTATTGCTGATTGGGGAACAGAATTAGGATTCAGCCCATTCATTACGGTCATTTGCACTTCTAATAGCTTTTATACTTTGGGAGATTTTTATCAAAACAACTTACAACTTATATAGTGGTTGGTCCACCTGGTGGAATATGAGTTTCTCGCCTATTATTGTAGGGTAAAATTCAGGGTCTTAGCTTTAACGTTGGTTACCAGTTTCTGTTGTACTTATCAGCAGCAGTTCCCATAGAGGTGGCACAGGTGGTGCAACCTCCCGACTGACACCTCAGTCACCTGCAGACGTCGCCCAAATAGAGCTGCCTGACCTGGGTGTGGAGGATCTCCTTGAGCTGCAGCTGCAGCAGCTCAGCTTGGCTCAGTTCACTGTCGCTACCATGGAGCACGCCACGCCCTTGCTTAAAACAGGTAGGAAGGAGAGAGGAAAACTGTGTGTGTGTGTGTGTCCCCTCTTCCTCCAATCTCTCCCTTTTGTTTCCTTTGCTTCTCAGAGGGTACACGTGTGTTCCGGCGTGTTCTGGAGCTGCTGAGCGACGCCGTCCTCCTGCTCGGGGACAGCGTGTGCGAGCTGGTCTGGGACGATCACAGTCTGGCGGGAATGGATCTGGCAAGTCAAAACACAGCTTCACAACACGCCTCTCATGTGGATGAATGGAATCACCTCACTGGGAAAGGGGAGAGTGGGGCTGTGTGTGTGTGTGTGTGTGGGTGGTGGTGGAGGGTGGGGGGGAAATGAGGGGTGGCGGGCCGCCAGACAATTCGCAGCAGACACGCGGGCATAAGGAACTCAGCTGTCAAGGAAAGACAGTGGGCATGCATTTGAACTGAATGAATTACATACTATATGGTTACACCAGTTTACAATTGATTACAAGGAGCCTTTCGTACTATATCTTTCTCTCTCTCTCGCACACACACCCACATTGCTTCTGTACTGTACCTCTGCATGTCCATGTGTAGATTTTGTGAATAGAATAAATGTCCTAAATTATTTTTGTGTGTGAATCTCACACAGTTGATTGTGTTTAACCGGTGAGTTTGACCATGCAGAATAATTTGTTCCCATCCCTGACTGTTTAAGGAGTTTGTTCCCCTGCAGGGAGACTTATACACTTGTCAAGCCAAGCCCCCCCATCCCCCGGCCCTCTGCTGTTTAATACATGCCCAGAGCCGTGCAGGCTGAGCACTGTTTTGTCATCTTCATGTGGAGAGCAGCCTTCGCGTGCCAGACCTCTCGGTTTCACCTGTGGGACTAGATCGAACCGCTCTCGTCATCCTGATGCGCCAGACGCTTACTGCCCCCTGCTGGTGGTTGGGATGTTTTTTTTTATTTTGTTGCTGGAACAAAGTGGCTGAGAATAGATTGCTCCAATTTACGCAGGCAGAGATAGTGGTGGATCTGTATCTCCTCCCAAAATAAAACCTAAATCTGATTAGATGCACTTCGCTAGAGCTAACAATTTTCTTTTGGACCCCAGCCAGACATCGTACCACTGTATAATTTTTGTGTTTCTGTGTGTGTGGGTGTGTGTGTGTGTGTGTGTGTGTGAATTTTGCCTGTGTATGCACATGTGGGTACATGTGCGTATCTTTCTGAGCACAGAAGGAGAAGCTGCAGGCCTGTATGGAGCTTCTAGGGGATATCCTGAGCTACCACCAGGGCCATGCTGAGGATGGACCCCCAGACTCTCTGGTCCACCACAGGATGGCCTACACTGGCACAGCAGTGTTCACCATCAGGCTGCTCCAGACCATCCTGCCTCCTGAGAAGGTCCTTGTTTTCCTTCAATTAAGTAACAGCAGTATTTTTATTTCAGTTAATTGTGAAATGTACAATATATTTTAGAATATTAATGTAGCAGCAAACAAATATGTAAATATATTCGTAGAGTAATGGTGACGGTGGAGAATGATGTCACACTCCCACTGACATCTAATGGCAGAAAGTCATATAGAGGCACTTTAATGAAAGTACCTGAAATTTAAGCACTCCTAGTAAACGTACTGTTTAATTCCCGTTTAGGCTAGTAACAACCTCCCAGAGAGCTTGGCTATGGCCATCTTCTACATGTGCCTGGACGTGGCCTTGGGAAGCTCGTTCCCCAGCACGCAGGAGTCGGCGGTGGCCTATCTGGAGCAGGTGAACGCCGACGGCCATGATGTGTACAAGAGGTTGACCCGCGCTGCCCTCTGGATGGAGTCTACCTGCAGCTTCCTCAGGGAGACGCACACAGAGGTAGCTCATCCACATAAAGATGCAGTCATACCGTACCATACCATACCAGAAGTAGAATTCGATGTTTGTAGGCTATACATCTTTTAATAATATAGTTCTGTTGTAAATATAAAGTCAGACTGGTACTGTCTGCAGCACATTCTCACTATTTCAGGGTGGCATTTCTTTAGTTTACACACGGACATGGGTATAAGTGGCACATGCATATTTATGTCACTAGAGGGGGGTTGAGGTCAGCCATTTGTACTGCCCCCTGCAGCAGCTAGAGGTTTGTTGTTTTGCTCAAGGCTACTGGAGCAAGAGTGAACCCCGACCCTCTCGTTATGTAGCGTTATGTACTCCTAAGTCTTAAAACCACCACAGTACCAACATGTTGTTCTTCGCCCTCTCTCCAGGCTGAGAAGAGCTGGCTGGAGCTAATGGAGCTAGCAGAGCAAGCAATTGAGGGGCTTCCATACCACCAGCACTTACCCATCGTCAAGAAGCTTATTAACATCTGCTCTTACCTGTAAGACATACTGTACATTTACAGTAGCCACTACCCACTTCAACTAAATGTGAATACAAACTTGTGTATTACGGCGTCGGCATTACAATTTTGCCGGGATTGCAATTTTATCTTCTGTTGCTGTGATTTTTATAAATAGGTGGAAGTTTGATGAGCCCAGTCCACTTCTCCAGACCGAGAGCCAGAAAGTCCTCCTCAAGCTGCTGTCCCATCCTTTACCACTCGTCAAGATAGAGGCCTACACCTGCACACTAACCCTGGTCAAGGTGAGGGAGGGCCTCTTCTCTATAGGCACTATAGCCTTCAAATATGTGGCTGTGGCTGGGTTCACGGTTGTGTATATACAGACTACACCCAGGCTCTTACGCAGCAAGTCATCGCTAAATTGGTAGGATGGATGATGCATATTTAGAGAGGTTTATATATTTTCTTTCCTAGTAAATGTCTAATTATGTGCCTACACACAAAGACAGAAGGGTCTACTGTGTATCGGCTAATGAATGCGTTATAGCCGATTGTGAGAAACAAAGCAAGAGATGGACTTGAGATTGATTATAATTGGCGTCCTCATCTACAGGACTGCCTGGGAATTCACAATGTGGCCCAACCAATTGAAGCAGTCTGCAGTGGGGTTCACTTTCTCCTCCACCCAAGGGTACTGTATGAAATCACCAGCTTTGGACTCCAGGACGCTTCAGAGAAGGTGGGTTATAGACTGTGTGTGTGTGTGTGTGTGTTAAGTGGATCCTGTTTGTAGATCACTTTGAGGTCATGGTAAACTTTTTATGAGTCATTGGCATGGTGTTGTGTTGGACGTTTATGGCTTGTCATCTGCTCGCAGTAGCTCCTGTTAAAAGCTTTGTAAGCGGTGCTTCTTGTTCCACCTGGAGGTCAACAGTTTACCTGTGATCCATAGGTGAATGCTGCCGCCAAGGATCTTCTGCTATTCCTGCTCAAGGGACGATTGATGATGACGGCATCAACCTGGAAGAGATTTGTGGAGGCTTTACAACCTGTCATCCCCATACTACAGGTTTTGTGCCCTCCGAAATATCTGCGTTGTATTTCCTATAATACCCTCTAATACTAATAATATATATAATAATATATACTGTGTGTGTGTATACACGATATATTAGTTTTGATCTCTGATCAAAACTCACCTTTTCAGAACTGTCTTTATCTTTTATTGTGTGAATAATGTTGTTTGTAATATATGTTGCTTTTTTATGATAATCAGTTCATGCAAAGTGTCTTTGAATACTCAAATAAATAAATATCACACATATATATATATATATGTATAAGAAATGTTTGCAGTCAAAACAAATTGTCAAAAGTGCAATTTTAGCATATTGAGAACAAACAGGGCTACATATTGAGCTTGCCAGCAACCAATATTTTAGTTTTAATATTTTGCTTATTTGCATATTCTCTGTGAGACGTCTTCCTTTTTTCTTTTCCTTTTTTCCGTGTTTTATTAATTGTTCAGTCTCAGGCAACAGGAAGCCAGGATTCTCCTCATGAATATACATGAGGTTTTGACTGGGCTGTCAAGAGTGATTCAATTTGAGGAGGCCCTTCGCGGAGCTTGGGCCGCCATGTTAACACCAGGCGAAGAGAAAACTATCCGTGATCAGACGGATGCATATTTATTTACTACTATGCTCCTCAGCCGGCATTTCCTGTGGCTGTCCTCATTGTCTGCCAACACGACTGAACTCTGTGTGTGTGTGTGTGTGTGTGTGGCAGGGCTATGCCAGCACTGAGGAGACCTTGGGAAAGTGTGTCCTGCTGATAAGTGAGCTGTCAGATGTAGCCAGAGACCATCATATTCTGCCGAACAGTGCCAAGCTGGGCGCAGCCCTGCGACTTCTCTTCACCAGGCAACCCACGTGAGTGTGCCGTCCATTTGTGGTTCTACGCGTTGGCGTCCGGGCTCGAGGGCTTGGTTTGGTGCACACGCACGCCTGGGAGTCTGAGCGCTTTGCTCTGCATTGTTTGTGTTGTGGACGATTCGCCGCAATCTGTTGCTACCAGCTGATGTGCTCCACCTGAGCTCCCTGTGGTTCACAGGGGAAAAGAAGCCCTATCCACAACCTTGCTGCGAATGTTTATGTACTGTAGGTGGAGACTGCTGCTTGCCCATAGTTGCCGTTCACTATCAGGCGAGAATCCATCTAGTTATATGCTTGTGGCCGACCCACCAATAGTTCGGACCAGTCAGTCTATTATGAGGAAGTACTGGCAGCGACAGGCGTGGTTTAGATGTGACTTTAGCCCGTGATAGACAGATGGTTCATCCAATCACCTGCCAAGTACATTGGATGTTGAAAGTGCCTGACCTTTTCCAAACAGTTTCCAAGGATGACTTCCCAGATGGTTCTGTGTAACAAACCATCTGGTACGTCAGGTTAAGCATTTAGCCAACTGTAGATGGGGTATCACTTTGAATGGAAAGTTTGTCTGCACTACCAATGTTAAGCCTTCTAATTTAAAGTTCTTAAATTGTTTAGATTATCTTATTGGCTGTTTGAGGCGGGCCAATAAATCTTACTTTAGCAGACACTGTACATTAAAACCTTTATTAGGACTTAAAACTGATGATAAAAACTGTACCCTTTAGTTGAAAGAGTACAATGAATGAACTAGGGGGGCAATGATAAAGTCTGTTTTGTAGTTTTGTTATGTTATGATGGTCACTGTCTGTTAATGTGCAGGGTGAGAATAGCAGCGGTGCAGCACATCTTGCCTCACCTGACTGGACCACAGGGGGCTGAGGGAGCCAGACCAGCGCTGGACCAACCACTGCTCACCTCCCTGTCTACCCTCTACTGTCTCAGGGACATGGTGGACGTCACAATGGACACCTGCACCAAGTCCATCCTGAAGGTGTGCATCTACACACTGGAAGGGACGCTCCTCCTAATAGTGGTTCAGGCGACTCTCTATTCACAAAAGCCATTCTATTTCTACTGTAGTTTAATTTTAATATCAGACATCTAGGTTTAACTTGCCAGCACAGTTTCATTAGCCTCAGAAAAGATGTGTAGACAGAATTAAATATAGTTATATCCGTGCGTTTGGTTGCTTTCACAGTCTTAATATTGGTGGTGTCTGTATTACCTACTGTAAACTGTCAAGTGACAGATTGTAGCTTTAAATATACACAGTTAACTCTAACAGCTAGGGTTCATTGAGCCATGTGTATGTGTAGCTGTGAAATGTACTGTCTTTTCACTGGCTACACCTGCAGCACATGTAGGGTGAGTCATTTCCTGTTTACAGGTGCTTTAAAAATAAAAAATGTATGACCCATTTCTATGTAAAAGCGCCACGTACAATTAGCATAAGTAATATAAATAATAATATAAATAGAAGACTGTTCTATATTTGCACTTGTAGAACAGATCTCCTCAGCATACACTCCAGTTACACGCTGCTCTCACGCCTAATGCAGCTGGTTCTGTTGAATTATTATGGAAGCGTAGTGCTGGCCCATGTAGCCTGGCCCTTGCATGTCCGTTTATAGGGGAAACACTCAGAAGCTAATATAATGTGAACTTTCAATTAAAAATATTCTAATCTAATAATTATTTAGATCAAATAATGATCGCATATATACAGTATGGCCAAGGGTCTTAACACCTGGCTCTGTGTGTGTGCATGTGTGTGTAACCTTTCGTGTTAAGGTGGAGTCCGTGGTGAAGCTTTTTGGCATCCTGACCTCTGACACTGTCGACCTGTCCCTCAGGAGATCAGCAGCTGAACAGCTGGCCGTAGTGTTGCAAGGTCGAGTATCAGCCCGGCAGAGAGGCATTACTTAAAGCAGTAGTACTTTGGGCATTGTATCTTTTACATGTAGTGGTTATGTGCGTAAATACATTCATGCATCTGTGAAAGCTCAGTCATGTCTCCTGTTGCAATTTGCGTACAACATTTAGCAGACACATTTTTCTAGCTTTTCTACCCCTTTACCAGACTAAAACGTTTTTCTTTCTTCTTTTAAATAACCAAAGATAAATACTCATATAAAATTAATATTGGTTGTTAATTGCTTGAATGGAATGGAACAAATTAGGTTTCTTCAAACCTGCAAAATTACATTATAATGCAAGTGCCGGTATATTCAGAAACAATTTGACCTTTAATGTCTCCAGGAGAAAAGGGGTTGGAATTAAAAATGGCGTCATTGTCCAAACAGAATTAAAGGCCTATAAATATAGCTCTAAGTAACCCTAGAGGTACTATACATGTACACTCATTTAAGAAATGTTGCTCTGTATACAGTATGATCTCTTTAAGCCTCTTTAATGCATAAGACATCCCTCTCACAGTCCCCTGCAAGTTGTTCAGACTTTGGAGCTGGTTGGCCCCTTCTAGAGCCAAACCTCATAGTTATAGATTGTCTGCAAAACAAACCCAAGCACATTTAATACTTTCCTTCCTTTTTTCCATATTTTTTTAATAACTGCTTGGAAACTCCCCAGCTGCAGTATGCTTATCTATATCCACTTTCTTGTCCCAAAAGCACAGGATGCAGGTGATATGATCACGGTGAAATTCAGCAGTAGAAAATGGATGAGAAATATACAGTATATACACCCCCTATCCCATAGCTAATCTGACAACGACACTGAACTAGATGATCCATGCTGAATTGGCATCCATATACTGTACTCTGTGAAACATACTTTTGTTTTTTTACGATTCTAAATTGAATTTCCGGGCAAAACAATATCCACTTGATAAAAGCGAGTGGGAACAGTGCCCTTGTGGACACTGCAGCATGATGCTAATGCAGAAGTGTATGTCTTCCCCGTGGCCATATATCATAGGCAAACCCAGGGAAGTAAATAGTCAAGGAGCATGCAAATGTTTATTGTCAGCACGCTGAATGGTTCTTTTTATTTCCCCACAGACACGGCGATGCACCCGGTGCTGAAGAATCTTGGCATCACCGACAAAGTCGTGTCTTTCATTAGTGCCAGTGTGAACGGGAACAAGGTAAGGACATACATGCCGATAGCTGGCACGGCGCAAAGCCAATGTGTACCGTGCACGTGGCTGTTGAGGTTTGACACAATAACAACAAATCCCTCGTCTCTCCGCTGGAAACAAACAAATGTGCATATAGTGTAATTACCACAGCGAGATGGGGCATGATCGGAGCATGAAATTGCTTGTGTTAATCAGCCATATTTGCACATCTAGCTGCTGCATTCTGCCGGTGACATCTAGGTCGCTGCATTAGAAGGTGCTAATGGGGGTAAATGTCCAGCATGTGGGCCTACACTGATGGGGGCACAACAGGGGCAGAGATGGGCTAGGTCCCAGCACCACACTGATTGTAACAGAGCTCCGGCTCCACATGATGTGCAAGTGACATTTTTCACTATTATGCAGACTATGTCAGCATTGCAGACAGCGGGGTGGGTGTTCTATTCCCAGCTGGTTGAGCCCCGACATGGGCCTACTGAACCTGCATGCATCCTTGAGCAAGCATCCTCTGAATCCGCTTTGGATACAATCACCTGCTGAATGCCATAATAGTAATTGGGTTAATGAAGGGTGGAGTCATTGATTTTAAGCAAATACACGATTTCAATTCAGCGAACATCACCCCACGGTCCACTTACTGTCTGTTCTGTGTGCGTCCTGGAAAAGAAAAATCTGGCGTTTTCTACACAGCCCAGGCTCTCACCATGGAAACACAAACAAGGTGGTGCTGACCGCACCACATAATACAACATTAACTCAGCCTTGACAATGTGTGTCCAATTGGGAAGGGGGGAGCTTCTGAGGGAGCACCCTATGTCATTGTATAGAGAATTCAGCTTCAAATATCAAAATACTTTCTCCAGAAGCCCTGACTTTTATATATGCTGGTAGTGGAAAACTAGTATAATGTAAGGGAGACTTTTTGCACTGTGTCTCTCTGTATGTTCACATCAATGCAATGGCCTGTGTCGTCCCCAGGACTTTGACGACCTCCTGGAGCCTTGTTTACGCGTCCTCAGGAAGCTGGTGTACGCCGATCCCTCTCTGAGGCATCGCATGGCGAACAACACCCCCCTTCTCCTCATGTTGCTCAGGGGTACCACTTTTTTTTTCTTCTTTTCTTTCTTCTTTTTTCTAACCGCACCACTCATTAGGGCGCACGCACACAACCATGTATATTATGCCGCCTAGCTCAGGGGCACCTCACAAGAAAGACGACGAGTCATTTGTGGACTCGCGCGCAGCTCCTAACAATGTTATCACACCGCAAAGTGGAGTGTTAGTGCGATGCACCTCGTTACTAATGATCTCAGTTTAACACCAGTGGATTGTTTAGTGCCTTATTTGCAGCACTGTGCTTGGTAATTGTTTGAGCAGTGTGAGTTGATGTATTTCAGTTAGGTCTGTTGTTCGATTTGAGTTCAGTCTAATTTGCAATTCCTATTGACCTCTTGCTGCGGATTTGACGTGAAGGCTACATACTTGCATGTCTGCTTGCATCTGACGTGTGATGTCCCTGAAAGTATTCGGTTTTTGTTGTTGTTTTTGTTTTTTGCAACAAAGCTCAAAGTGTATCCACATGATAATATTCTGTTGTGTTCTCCTTACAGCTACCTTGATAGTGAAGAAGAACAAAGGCAGTGGGAAAGATGCGGTGGTATTGATGTGCTTGTTCCTTTTCGATGCGGTTGCAAGGATTGAAGTATGGTGAGCTTTATTTCCTTTGTTTCTGTATTTGTTTCTACTCAAGCCTGCTGTGGTTCCAATACCTTCTGTTTAATGCTGGCAACACTACCATTACTCAGTGGTTTTCCCCATCCATCCAGGTCGGATAATTCCACTAAGGATGGGAGTCTGGCACCATTTTCTCTGCCGCTGTCAGTAACACGAAGGTACTGTAACATGGAATAACTGGAGTAAGCTTTATATAAAGCCCTTAACAAGGTTTTGGAAGCACCATTCAGTCCCAACAGCATGACATTGTGTTGTGTAGTCAAGTCATTGGGTGTATAAGACATGCGAAGAGTTCAGATGTAAAAACCTCCAAGTCCATCTGACATCTTTAAGTAATTTAGTAACATATAACCTTTTCATTGCAATAACGGTAAAATGAGTGAACCCAAATATAGAAACCTAATAAAGATTGCTTATTTAAATATCTAATTGTTCTTCTTTCTCTCCCAGGTATAACCTCCCGTTCCAGGCAGCGACCCACCATGCCGTCAGCCCCTACTGCAGTGTGGTGCCTCCCACCGCTGACCTCCTGAGCCTGGGCCCAGCCCGCCACGCCCTCCAGCTGGCCTGGAACACCGCATGGCATTCTGGAATGGACAGCCTCCTGGAGGAGCTCTCCAGTGGGAGCGGCGACACCAGCGAGTGAGACCCTCTGTGTTTGATACTCCGTAATGCCTGCCAAGGGTGTTGGGGAGATGGTTATTTGTCAGGGGACGGGCCAGTTCATTGCGTTATTGCATTAAAAACATTGCGTTGGAAAAATTGGAAACTCGGGTTTGGAAGATGTCATCAAGACAAAGTAAATTGCCCTTGACTTCAGAGGAGATGGATGGGAATAGGCTAATTTCAGCATTTATTTGCTCATTTATTTTCATTTTTTAACTAATAGGTTTCACTCAGGGGTTTGCATTGTGTTTTAGTGCCGTTACAGAGAAAATGGTGCAGTACTTTGTTACGACTGTCTATAGGGTAAACACTCAGAAGCCCAGTGCAATTTTGTAACTTTTTGGGGAAATAGCCAACATATCCTGACTTTATATTGAGAGTTACTGGTTTCTTTTTTATAGGGTGTTTTTACTGTTTAGTTTTAGAAGCCATCTTGTGTTTGCTGATATAATGTAATATGTTCATGCAATGTGGCTTAATTACAGAAACCTGATGATGTATTTTTCTGTTCTACAGGTTCCACAGGGACCTGAGACTGTCGGAGGCACAGGTTCTGTTGCTGCGGGCAACGCACCTCCCCGCCGGTCTACAGGACTGCATCCAGGCCATCGCCACGGCAGCAGGACACAGCTCTGTATCCTCCGCCCTCGGCAGGCTCCGCCTCTACCTGCTGATGGAGCGGCTGGCCCTCCCTCGCGGCCACGCCAACACCTGCAGAGACACCCTTCACTCCCTAACATGGCATTCTGCCATCGCCAGGTATGCTCCCATGATGCACCTCTGGATGAGACAGGTGGATTTAAATGTTTAGTTGGAAACTTTGATTTGAACTGAAGGAATGGTGAACACCAATGAGAAACAGTGCAGCCAGCACTCCGTGCCAGAATGTGATAATCAGATGCGAGAGGTTCCCTACGCTCCTCTTAACAAGCACAGTCAGGCACACGTGTTTCTTGAAAATCCAAAATACCAGCCTCCCCCGCTTCCTATGTTGTTTGGTGATGAATACCACCAAATGGTTTTCAACCAGGAAAAGTTATACAAATGTTCAGTTTTGTTTGCACACAAAGATGCATGCTTTTTATTATTTTATATAATAGACAAATGCATTCCAGTTTTCAATTTCACTCCTGCTAATTCTTCACCATTTCTGAAAGACTTGACCTTTAAAGGTCTCCAGCAGTCTAATGATATATATGTCTAGAGGCAACTTGCGTGAGAGTGACTGACAGCCATTGTTCCCTGTAGGTTTCTACAGGTGCGTCCTGCCTGCGTGGAAGATGAGAGGCTGCTGGTGGATATTGTTGGATTCCTGGATGCCCTCTTTAAACAGACGAGCATCAAAGTGCAGACTGACCCTGCGGACAAAGACCTGCGGTGGATACTGGAGCTGCTCCTCAAAGTATGTACGCTGCTCTACAAGAGAGATGATTTACTCTGTTCTGTGCCGGGGGCATGGAGGTCTGTAGTAAGGTTAGGGAGAGGGCCCCCCCCCCCCCCCCACACACACACACAGACACAGACACTTAAAACACTT
>JAODUG010000013.1:1789495-1805083 GCA_027564795.1 Aphredoderus sayanus
TGTGTGTGTGTGTGTGTGTGTGTGTGTGTGTGTGTGTGTGTGTGGGTGTGTGTGTGTGGGTGTGTGTGTGTGTGTGTAAATGGAGTCCTGCAATAAGGGCCCACACCAGCCTCAAAATAGATTTGAGAGCAGCTGCAAGAGGGAGGGTCACATCTCCGGAACATCAAAGCAACCGCTGCCACCCGCCTTCTGTGATCATATGCACTAATGCTGTAATGGGGTACTAGAAGGTCAGTGATTGTTTAATGTTGTGTGTGTGGGTGTGTGTGTGTGTGTGTCTTGCTGCTCTCTCTCTGTCTTTCTCCCGCTCGCTCTGGTAGTGGTCTAAGGGCAGGAGAAAACAAGAACATTCTGGAACACACAGTCACAGCATTGCTAAGACTGGTATTAACTAAGACAAGTGGTACCAATTAACTTGAACATGGTAGCAACTTACAATAGTAGTTCTCTAATCATAGGCCTATGGTTACCAATGTAAACAAGCAAGCAATGTGCGCACACTCCTGTTTTGTCATTAGCAAGCATGTATACTAATCTTGAAGCTATGAGTGAATAACAAACTATTATAAACTATAGAGTACTATAAAGTAGACTGTACTATCCCCGGTTTCAATGAGGCCTCATACCGGTCAAATTACAGACGTAGGTCTGTAGGCCTATTGCGCAGACAACTGGGCTACATTACGTACTGTAGGCTATTGTGAAAAACGTATTCAAAACGAAGCTCTCGTTTTCATTAGAACCCCATGTCCCCATCACCTCCTATGATCTGACAATACACTTGACTTTACACATTGCAATTGAAATATCAATCAAGATATGCAGGAAAACTGTATATGACTTGCATTCCCGGAGGAGCAATAGTTCCTTCTGACAGAAGGTTCAGGTCAAACAGCGCAGGTTTCAGGCACGCTCAGTATTCTGAATTAGCGTCACAGCTCATATAACTCCGTGTCCATTTGGAGACCTCGGATTTCAATACTCATCACTTTTCCCGTATAAAAACACTCTTCAGGATCAGGGCAAAGTGACATATTGAATGACTTTGACTATTTCGATTCCCATATTTGTCTGATATTTGGCAAACAATTTAATACATTTAGAACGGATTGTATAAATACATTAATTATATATTAAATGTGCTTGGTACGGGTTTCATCTAGTATACATCTAAACAGTGATATATGCATGACTTATGTTACGAATTACTTTATGGATAATATGCCAGTGCTATGACATCTCGCACACAATTTTTCCTTTGAACTCCAACGTGCGTGCCTACAGAAGATCTGTCATTCAACGAACACCTGCTCCCGTTCATCATCAATATTGACGGTCGATAAGAGACATTTAAAACATATGCGCCCTCTGCAGGGTATGGATGGTTATGGCATGTCTGTTCCCCAAACATCTTTAGTCCACACTGTTAAAAATACAGGACATTATTGTTGCATTCATAGAACATGCAGTTGGTATGAAAGCTATTATCCCAGAAGTCGCTTTCCAGTTTCACAAAGGCTATCCATTTCTTCCTGGTAACAGTATAGTCCACCGGTGCAGGTACCAGGGTGTAGGCCTATTGATGTAGCCTACTACATATCCATCCATTCCAGTATCAGAAAATGTAATATACCGCTGCCACTTATTGCCACATAATGTCACGTTTGTATCGTGAGTGTTTTGTATTACTAACTCTATCCGCGTATATTTGGAACAGATCCTTTATTTAAGCATTTGACACACTACGGAAGGAATATGACACACACAGCTGTTTATGGTTGACGTATTTCCGGGCGTCAGTAGCTTGGAGGCTAGCATTACTTAGCACGGAATCTCATTCCACATTCCCGTGTAGTGTGGTAAGAAATATCCGATCTAATCACAAGTTGTTCATTTTAACTTAACACGGTATGTGGTGGTTATTTGCTTTACCTGCCAAACACGTGGCGGCTGGCAAATAAATACAATAAGTGTAGTTATGTTAACGTTAGCTTGCAATGCTAACAAATGTAATGCAGGCTAATAGTCCGATTACAGTACAGTAGCAGTGGATCTCTTTCGTTTTTAGATCTTCTCGCAAGGGTGACTTATCGATAATTTGATACAAAATAATTCGCCATTTCTTTTTTAAAACCGCAATTATAGTAATGCTGACATTATATCATTTAGGCCCGAAGCAGCGTTTTTTAACTGTCAATGTTCTCATTTTCAGGATAAACAGAACACCAGGACATAATGGGTGAGCTATTTAATTATATTTTTAATCATATATTGATATGTTGATGTTTACCAAACCCCCCAAATACAATTCAATAATGGTAAATTACTTCTATATCGGTATTAATGTCTTCATCATTTGTCTGTCATTTTTTTGACTTAGTCACATTACAGTATGTTAATTTCCAGATGGCGAGGAAAAAACCT
This sequence comes from Aphredoderus sayanus, assembly GCA_027564795.1. Lineage (NCBI taxonomy): Eukaryota > Metazoa > Chordata > Actinopteri > Percopsiformes > Aphredoderidae > Aphredoderus > Aphredoderus sayanus. Next base: position 1,791,920 of record JAODUG010000013.1, read on the forward strand.
GTGGTGGCTGTGAGGGGCCAGATGCTATGTATGTGAAGTTAATCTCTTCGGATGGCCATGAATTCATTGTGAAAAAAGAACATGCCTTGACATCAGGAACCATCAAAGCCATGTTAAGTGGTCCAGGTGAGTATCATTTTTTTTGTATTTTATTTGTTGCAAGTAGTAAATGGCTAATTATGCTGTCTACACCCTGCCTACTCTAGACCATGCTTGTGAATTATGTTACGGTACATTCAAATGGTAGTATGTTTTGATCTGTGCTAATTCTATACATTTTACAATGTGTATAGGGGATGGAAGGAAACATCACTTTACAAAATGTGTATGAAAATGAAGTTTATATATATATATATATATATATATATATATATATACACACCATTTTATATAGTTAATATGTTGCAGTTTATTTGTCCATGTGGTGGCACTACACTCATATTTTATATTATGTTTTATCAGCACCCAACATTAATTTTAATGTTATTTGAACTTGTTTTGGTCTGTAAATATTTTTTTATTCATGCTCATACAATTTTGCTTAACTGTAGGTCAGAGAATGTTAGCTTTGCCGATTGACATTTCAGTTTTCCATTGTTAAGTAAAGACTAACACTGGAGAACTGATCTCCTGACATGTAACTTTCCAAATGCAGGCCAATTTGCTGAGAATGAAACCAATGAAGTGAACTTCCGGGAGATCCCTTCTCATGTCCTCTCTAAGGTCTGCATGTACTTCACCTACAAGGTCCGTTACACCAACAGTTCCACAGAAATACCGGAATTCCCCATTGCTCCAGAGATTGCACTGGAACTCCTCATGGCTGCAAACTTCTTGGATTGTTAAAATTATGAAAATATATTGTAGAAGCTTAATATTTTTGGTTTTTGTATGTTTTCTTTTTTCTTTTCTTTTCTTCTTTTGTTAAACTATTTAAAATGTTTTGGCATACACATTAAACATGAATGCAGAGTATGTCACTAAGCAATGTATGTATGTTTTGTTTAGCACCTGGTTTCTTTTGTTATTTTATTAGTGAAGTAGTTATTTTATTACATTTTCATGTAATAAATGGATATGTCAGGCTGCAGTCGTTGGCCCAGAATGTGATTTAATGTGTCTACCTATATCATTCATCAATATTAATAAACACCAGTTTGGTGAGTGCATTGGTGCTAATGCTACATTGTTTTATTGCCTATCTTGGTATTTTCTTGTCAGAGATGATAATTTCTTAAAGTACACACAAATATAAAGAAATTGTTTACATTGTTTTTTTTATAAGGATATATTTAATCTCTTTCGTATTGTTCACGCAATGGGAGAAAAAGTGACAGCATTGTTCTCTATTGTTTGTCAACAGGCCCATCCTTTGTTAAGTTAACTGTTTGCTTACTGTATATATTTAATAATGGATTATCAAATAATCACTTCATTGAATGAAATGAACACATGGCAGTATTGCAGGCTGTTTGAGGTAATGGGGAAACCTCTCTAATACTCAGAATAGGATATGAAGATAAATTATGTGAAAACTCCAAATTTCTATTTTACGGTTAAACATTTTATTTGTACCAGGAAAAATAACCTGTCTGTATGAACTGATGGTTTATGTTGATTTATCAGAAAATTGTCAACGGGTCGCGCAATTGCACTGTTTACTGAGCATAATAATAAGCATGCCAAGAACAATACAAAGTAAGCATGTGGCGTGACATTGGGATATTACTTTAGGTTTGTCACCATATGTTATGGTTCCAATGTGGATATGGCTGTAGGGAAATGATTGCATGCATTTACGGTAATCTATAGGATACCAAAAACGAGTAATCTGCCTCCTCAAATTCGTTCGAGTTAATGTAGTCTACATTTAACATTTTTAAATAGGCAGTAGTAGAAAAGCAATGAAAAGATGCAGCAATCTATTAAGTAACACTGATCTGTGATCAAAATAAATAATAGGATAACGTTAAGGTTGGCCCACTTTCAGCAGAAAGGTCCTGGGTTTGAACACCAACATGCCCTGCCAAGAATGTTTCTATGCTTTCTTGGCAGGGTACTTGGCAGGATAACTAAAGCAAGTAACCGCAAGATCAGGCCTACATAGTGATTTAGAAGCGTCATTGCAAAATTATATACCTGAGTACTTGAATGCAACACTTATAAAATTGTGTCTAAAATGCGATAACCCTTGTTAGCATTTCTATCAATACAATATTGAAATGAAAATTGTTCAACAGTTCTTCTGGACTTGTTTTATTCTGTCAAAACGACACAGCCCTGCCCACGTGATTCGCTGACGTAACGAAACAGTTTGCGTCGCTCTGCTCTCGTCTCTGGTGCAGGGGGGGTTTCCATCATGGCGTCGATGCAGGTAAGAATACAACTGACAGCGATCACATATTTGTAAAATTATTTGACATTCCCTTCAGCCGTTTCAAACACTATATTTTCATCTTTCCTCTGCGTCTATGAACCAATTCGACGTAGTGACCTTTAGGTTTTAACGACTACGCTATCCTAGTTTCAGCTTTAGCTTCGGGCTAAGAACCTAGCTAAAGTACTGTTAGCCCATCAACATCACATCCCCAAGCCAAGGGCTACACTACTTCACATGACTGTTATACATAAACATGTACGTAAACCTTAAAAGTAATTCACACTAACTCATAATTTTAGTTGGGAGAGTGAGTCAATACGATAATCTGGTAATGTTACAATGTGACATTTACATGGTCTGCCGATTAGCTGCGTTGACAGATTAAGGAACGTTACTGTACAGTAACGTAGCTTTACCGTTAAAGTACAGTACGTTATCGTGAATGGAAGCGAATCCGTCGAAAACATCGTCTGGATCTGAACAGGTGCCTCGATTATTAATATATCAGAATATCACAGAATATAACGTCAGAACGAATTCTTATTTAGTAGAAACATGGACCATACGGTAGATCATGTAAGAAACGATTCACATACTACGTGCGTTACTGTACTTGTCTTGTGCAAATGGTTTATTGAGTGAAGTACTGTTACTGTACAGTATATCTTTAGTAGTTTACGTCATTTTAAAAATGTCAGTTACATTACAATATAACAGTACCACTTAATGCTGTGTAGATTTTGATTGTTGTAATTTTGAAAAGCAGTTCTTAAAATGTTGGGGAAAAGGTAGGCATACAGTACTTGCTGTATAAATATGTGGATATTATTCACAGGCAATATTGGATAATACATTGGATTACAATTTGTCTGAACCCTTGCCCCCTCCCCCTAGCGTACAGTATGACTTATATAATGATACAATAAATATTAAATATGGTGTTTTTTTTGCAGAAAAGGCTACAAAAGGAACTATTAGCGCTGCAAAATGATCCACCCCCTGGAATGACACTCAATGAAAAAAGTGTACAGAACACAATAACACAGTAAGAACTTTTCCTCTTTACCACAGATACTGCAAGCCTAAATTAAAATGTATTGGTAGCAGCCCAAAGGAACCAACTTAAGGGAGAGGTTTGGTCATTTTAGTGACTGACAGCTCTTTATCAGTAGTGTGTTGCTGATGCACAGTGTCACCCTCATAAAATATTTAATAGCTAGCATGCAAGTGTAAGTGTAGGGTAGCAAGTATGGCTGCTTTTGCTGACCCCTCTGTCTGTGTCCCTCTTAGCCTCCTTAGTTACTGTCACTATGCGAGTCAAATTGTGTCCTGTAAGGGGTAAAAGTGAATTGATTGTGTTGCTGTGAAATAATTCCTGTGGATTTTGGCTGCATTGTCTGCACTGAGTTCACTTTAATGACATTCTATTTTCAATGTATTTTGCTAACTTTTTGTTTAAATTGTGTAGATGTTAAAGAATGGTGGTGGACTTGTAGAATACATTGAGGAAGTGTGTCAGAGAGAGTTTCATTATTGTGTGATCATTGTGTTTTTTTGTCATTACTGTAACCATTACCCTGTTGTAGGGCTTTCTCTGTAATGAATGTATCATGTGTGTGAAATGAATGACAGCTCTCCTGACCAGTTTAGCTAGCTTGCTCTTTGGTGTGCACTGTTGTTTTGAGATGGCATGTGTGGGTGTGTCTTTGTTACTTAAAGTCTATTGGGAAAAGTCTGGTGAACCTTAGACTGTTTCTATATTCTCTCAGCATTTGATAGTGTGGTTTATTGTTTATATCACATGACTACTTAACATAATTAATGCATATGCTTGGCCTTGTCTACATAACATTCATACCAAACCTTATTTCTTTATGTGAGGCAAGCTCAGTTGAGTCTGTAACACTGATAAGGTGATGTGTGATTTCTGTTGTGTAGGTTTGTTTTCATAGTACACTCTGTGATAGCAGAGATAGGTGGAGCTGGAGCTATATGGCATCACTGTAGTAAGCTATTACAAACAAGTGGTGCCTTGCTCCTTTGAGTGTTTAACTGGCCATGAAAGATAAAGTAACTTTAATAGACATGGCACTCGGTTACAGAGCATAGTGTTCACATCTTTGATGCCAGCACTTGGCACATTAACTTCCAATGAGTTATATTTAAAATACAAATGTACTGCATAACTTTTAAGAACACATGTATGGAAAAGACGAGGGAGAGGTAAATCCATTGTATTGCATCGGAAATTGTTGCCTGTGTTGGCCTTTCTTGTTTGTTTGCACTTGGCTTCCTGTTTTGACTAAATAGCCAGCCTGAAGAATTCTTAAGCTAATGTAGTGGGAGTTTGAGCAAGGTGAGGTGGATGTCCTTTCAGAGTTCTCACTTTTTGTTATATCACACTTGATTTAGTGTAGCCTAGACATTTTAAGTAGTATACAGCCTCTGATGTAGAATCCACTGTGATCCATTCCATTTCATATGTTGTCATTAATACATTACCTCAGGCTAGAATAATGAATAGGCATGTAGAGGCTATAGAACAGTAATCCAGTAGGTTAAATTGCTCTTTATGCTATGTTACTTCCTGCACTGCTTGCCAAGAAGAAATATGGTCATATTGTGGTATTTTTTGTCCTCACCAAGCAACCCATATTTACGTGTAATGTCTCGTACTGCCAATAAAGTTGTAGGCTAACAGAGTGATGGTGTAGTTAGCTGGCTGTGGCCGAGGACACTGGTGTGAGCATCATGTGTCAATTCTGAAAAGTCTTTTGATGAAAGCAGCCATGCCAACTGGGGTGGACCCTGCGCCCTGAGCTGACCCTTATGGGATGAGTTTTTCCTGAAGGGATCAATAAAGTATGCGTTGTCATTAGGTTCCTTTCACACCCTGGCTGACCACTGGAGAACAAGCTACAGTGGAACAACACTTAATACCTAGACCTAATGCTTTGTCATTGGTGTTTTATATATACATTCATTGAGAGCTTTAAATGTTTTGTTGTGAAAGTGGAAAAGAACATTTGTCATGACTCGTGATGACGTTTAGGAATACTTAGTATGTAATTTATAGTTTGCCTGTGCAGGCCAATAATGATTTATTAAGGCCACTCTTTTGAATGAACTACAGTACTAGGCACAATTTGCAAACCCATCTGGAAACGGTAACATAATGACTAACATCAGATTGTAGATCTTCATTTGAGCATAAGGGAAAGATTATCCTCCTTGACAAATAATAATAATAATAATAATAATAATAATGATAAAGACTAAATCTAATGTTACTGTTTTAAGAGTTTGAGAGAATCATCTGGTATGCCGAATACTTTCATCACCAACGTCAGAGTTTGAATTGTGTCTCTCTCAGATTGTTGCAGAAGTTTTATCTTGTGGTTGTGTATTTGTAGTGAAAGCCTTGTTGTACTGGGATGTCCTGGTCTAATCCATACATATCAGATAGCTTGTGATACATCATTCCAAGATTTGCCCATTCTTCTGTTTGTTGTCACTTTTATATATATGTTCAAATACAAATACAGTACCTACTGTACCTTTGCCAATGTGATGTAAAATGTATTTATACATGAATTGTCGAATGTTTCTCATTGACATTGCTTTGTTTTGATTTATTTTTGTATTTTTTTATCCTAAGGTGGATTGTAGATATGGAAGGGGCTCCCGGCACACTCTATGAAGGAGAGAAGTTTCAGCTGCTTTTCAAATTTAGTAGTCGATACCCATTTGATTCACCTCAGGTAAGAATCTGTGGTTTGCCGAGTGTTGAGTCAATCCAAGGTCTCCCTTAATAACTAACATCCTAGCGCTCACTGAGGAGGCGGTGCACGTTGCTTAGCAACAGTCCATTTGTCTGGATGGAAGATCATTTATATTGAGGTGACAGCAGCAGGATGGACTTTTCTTTGCTCTTTAAGACTACCAGCTGCCTAATTCCTCACAGTGCATGGCGGTTCATTATTCAGCATTTAAAAACAACTAAAGTCGTGTTAGACCCAGGACTGCATTACAGCTGAGTTTCAGAAGTGGAGGGCAACATGCAGTATTATGCAGGCAGTCAAGAGTGTACATTTGCTGCAGTCACTAGTGTTGCTTCACCTGTCGGCAGTGTGCTTGCCTAAAAATAGAGAATGGGTCAGTGTAGCGAAAATTAGATCATCTAGCCAGCAGGCTACCACCCACTTCACAATAGGCTCTCAGGCTGTCGTGGTGGCCCTTTTTAGGCCCTGAGACAGCGTCAAAGATAACTGCAGCAGATCATTATTGCATGAGGGGCTCCATTTCGGTTGGTCAGGTGCTGTTGTGCCAGCAACAACTGAATGTGTTTCAAGGTGCATAGCTTATGTAAGATACACTCAGTTCTTTTTCTTGTGTCTTCTTTATATAAAGGTTATCTGGTGACATTGAAAACTTGTGCTGTCTCCTTTCTCATGACCTGTTCAGTAGGATAGGATAGAGCTTTGCTCTAATGTGTAACCTTGGTTGGTTAGTAGTCAGTAGATCCCACCGGAACATGGTAAGAGCACATGACATGTCACAGTAATGAATAATGAACAGCTAAAAGATTGCCATCTTGAAATCCAGCACTTCCCTCCCACTCTCTTGCCTCTGTCCCCCATGATGTGTTGCCCTCACTCTCACGCGAGTGCCCATCTGGTGCCAGACAGCCCCTGCCCATTTGTCCATTTGCCCTCCCTACTCTCGGCTGGGCCCCACACCCTACCCCGGCCTCTCTGTCCTAATCCAGCTGCCTCATGTCAATGTAGCGGGCTAAGCCGGAGCATGTTATGTTGCAAGTATCATTATTTTCTGTTATTAATGCGAAACTCTGAACTCATTCCAGGAGACCAGTCTCCCGCTTTGACACGCACACGCGCGCGCACACACACACACACACACACACACACACACACTTTAATGTACCAGGCAAAACAGTACCCTTTAATCCTTTGGTTTTCAACCTTTTGAACCATCACTGCCAAAACTAAGTGGTTCATAGTACAGTATGCACCCCCCATAAAAACAGGTTAATGGCTTTGTTTGCCATTTGCTTTCTTTTAATAGCATAATTTAAATGTATAATAAAAACAACCATTAACACCATTCAAATATATACATTTCTTAGTATTAAATAGTATTCAGGTATTAAAACGATATCAAAATTGTTAAAGGTACACTTTTAGGGAGGAATTAGTGGAATAGTAACACAAACATAATCGATCACATTATTTCTATCTCTACAGGTAATGTTCACAGGAGAGAATATACCAGTCCACCCCCATGTGTACAGCAATGGTCACATCTGTCTGTCTATACTAACGGAAGATTGGTCACCAGCCCTCTCAGTGCAATCAGTTTGTCTTAGCATAATCAGCATGTTGTCCAGCTGTAAAGAGAAGGTGAGATGTTTATTGCATATTCATCTTTTTATTTTATTTTATGCATTCTGTAGTGGGATTTCTGGTCTGGAGAAAATATATTTTGATTTGTGCTGTAAAATATTTCCTCTTCCCACATGTGAGACAGACTTTCTGTTAGCAAGTAATGATATGTGGCAATAAGTCATTGTATAATATATATGCAGTATATACTAAGACCGGATGTCGTTTTAAAAATAAGGTGGCTAGAATGTATTGTTTTTGTAGTGTATACAGGTTTTGCCTCCAAATGTAACTCCCTTGTTTTTTGAAGAATAACCAGATGTGGTGGTGGTAGTGACGCTCATTTGTATTCCTTTATTAAATGCAGTTTGGGAAGAACTTTAAACATGTACAGTATTCATAAGAAGCTTGGTTGTTATAGGAAAGCTAACATAATATTTGATGAATCATGTTTGGTTCTGCAGAGACGGCCGCCGGATAACTCCTTTTATGTAAGAACATGTAACAAAAATCCAAAGAAGACAAAATGGTGGTATCACGGTAGGTATTTACAGTCTTGGATGGATTTATGTGTATCTATATATCTGACATTTTAAATTGTCTGCATTTGTTTTTTTTACAGATGATACATGCTAATGTACAAACTTTATAATATCCCGGAAGACAGAAGTCCTACTGACCTACATAAAGCACTTTTTAATCATTCAGTCTTTGAACTCTGACCTTTGACTGGAGAAATGGAGACCATGCGCTGGAGACTCTTGACTGCATTTCCCTGTGGGCAGTTGGATGCATGTTTTAGCCGGTTGTAATATAGAAAGGAATCTTAAGGAACGTTTATATGCACCCTAAGATGCATTGTTTTTGGCAAAAAGGTAGTAATGCAGCAAAGCAAGATGGATTTCTAGTGAGATTATTATAATTCTTGTTTTAATATTATTCTCGTTACCGTTTTGTTTGTTCATGGGTGCATTTTAGGGTCCCTGTGTTGTGCAATAACAATGATGGATGCATGCTTGGGCCTGCAAAGAGAAATCCAAATCTAATAATTTTCTGGAAGGGATCTGATCACCGTAACCCCAAGAAAATGCTTCATCCTTTAATTTTATTTCATTATATGCACTGTGAAAGTTCCCAGCTAAGGCACAAGAAGTTCCAAACTTACAGTTGCACTGTAAGCTGCTCTTATTTTTCAGGGTTGAATGGTTTTTTAGCTTTTTAACCATTCTTTCAAAAGCGAAAAGGGTTGTCTTCTTCCAACTTGACCTGATCACAGCGCTTCCTGCTGTTGGATAGAATGTTGGTACTGGTAGGCCTCTCAATTAGCCTGTGCCCTCATGATCATCTCCTTTTGGATAGATAGGCTCAACTCATGCAGTGTTGTTCACCAGTCCACCCTTTTAGATGGGATGCAGCATTGCTTCCATGTAACGAATGTCTGTAAGAGAACATTATTGTGCGATCCACTTGTTTGTACGATGCGTTAATTTTTATTTAAAAAGAATGCTTTAATCTTCCAGAATGTCTCTGATTTTAAATGTTGTCTTGAGATTTTGTTTTTATTTCCTTCTCTTCAAACAAGCTGATGCTTTGAAAAGGGGGTGACTGGGATTTCTGATGGGTCAAATGTGTTGGAAGTTTATTTATGTTATTTAATTTAGACTCTCTAATTTGATTTTTCTAATGGTATCGGATGGTGAAAACAGGAAAATCATAAAAGACAAGGCTTTTGTGGTTCCCCCTAGTCAGAGTTTTGGCTCAGGTACTTTTTCAATAAAGAGATCACCTCTGAAAAGATTCCTATCAGATATTTTGAATTTAACTATATTTTCACCAAAAGAGACTGTTACGTTGTAAAATTATAAAATTTCTGAAACTTTTGTGTGCGTGTATATAACCATTTGAATTGTTTGGTGGTGTGAAAGGAGATACAAACGAATTGGAGAATTGGAGCAGAATGAATATGAAGGCTTTATAACTTAAAGCTAGTCACATGTTGCTAATTTGGACTGACAAAATGTTAGATGAAAAGATAAGTAATTTAACAGCAGGGAGTGCATGCAATATTACTCCTGCTTTTATTGGCACCAGACAAGCAACACCTTTCACAAAGTATTTTTTGTTTTGTTATTTCGCTGCTGAGACTGTCTCATTTCAGGCTATAATCACTCCATTCCTAAGGAAATGCTACTTACCACCATATATGTGGGAATACTTGAACTATCCATCTTGGGTTGTTTGTATCTGCTTTTATTTTCCTGGGTCTAGTTGCGTTTTAATTCCAAATTGAATGAGTGTGATGAAATGCTGTAGAGGTAATTACCACAACAACATGGCTATCTAACTATGTTGGTGACACAATATTGGTACACTATAATTTTATGTTTGCATTTTGCTTCACTGTAGTGGTCTACATACTGTTGTGCCAGTGGAAATGGCAGCAGGGCTAAAATTGTGTAAATATACACAATCATTGTGTGGGGACACAAATGCATTAGTGTGGGGACAAAACACGTCTTTATCTAAAGGACAGAAGACCAGTAAAGGTAGAGTTAAAAATATTACAATAGAATATATGGTAAGGGTTCGGATGTGTCGTTCCTTATTTAGTACCCCCCCCCCCTCCCTTTTTTTGGTGTGTTCTGCATTCCTAGCTTGCAGGTTTTTGTGAGTAATCAACACTAATGGGAGTGTGTGCTACTATTATTTATATTTGAAAACTTGTTTTTGGGATGTGAAAGCTCCATGTAATAGGTGCCTGTTCATTTTCATAATCAATAAAAGCATAATTTCACTTTTAATTCAATTATGTCTTGCAGTGTTTATACTTTTTTTTTTGCTGTTCTGTTATAGCCTGGAAACTTGATTACTGTGTGCTCACATGTAAGTAAACTGATAGTTATATGTATTGATATTAAAACATGTTTTAGATGAACTGCTAAGGGTACTGGCACCTGTCTGTTCTTGTAATGTTAAGAGCAGATTAGGAATTATGGATACTTTGGGACATCAGAATGATCTGCTAAAGCATATTTAACCAAACTTTGCCCCACTAAGCTTGCTTGGTTGTGTCGTAATTAAATTATACATGGAAGAGTTGTCCCTGCACTAATATTTTATTTTGTATTGTGCTCTGATGGCTATAGTTTATAAAATAAATGTATTATAGATTGCAAAAAAATCATGTATTCATAGATCATGTCTAATATGACAAAATGTGAAATGGTGGCTCCATCTATTGTTCACATAGTGAAAAAAATGCATTGCGGATCAACATGAATGACTTTACCTGCATGATCATTCCCCATCAGATACCACGTACCGGTGAAGAACTTAATTGTTAGTAAGAATAACCATTTGTCTAGCACCCGATTGGCTAGTAAACACTTTTGCATGTATTCATGCATCTTAATTCATTCAACATAATTTTGTTAGACGATCAGTATATATTTACATAGCCTTTAAAATGTTTTAACATTATGAATGTTTGATGTTCTACTACATGATGGAAAAAGCATGCATGCCGAATTTGCCTCCAGTGCCTCCAGTTGTTTTAACAGCAAATTTAACGTGTGCATTTAATGACACGCTATTTTCTTTTCAACGTTGCACTGATTTTCTTTTCTCTCTATTTGTTTCTTAACACTTTTCTCAACTGGAGGCCTAATTAGACGAATATACTGTATGCATTTAAATTACAGTTAAAGTTAGGGAATTACATACATGTATGTATAGTTGCAGAAAAAACAATTTCCGAATACGTTCTACACTTTTCCTATAAAAAAAGGACTGGGACCAGGACTGCTGTCAGTAACAGTTTCAGCGGGGCAACAATGTCGGCACAACAGCTGTTCTCAGGAAGCAAGGCTAGGACTAAACCATTCTCATATTTTCTGCGGGTGTCAATAACATTTCTCCCACACTACCAATACCAATACGTGCATGTTTTGCAAACACCGTAGTTAATAACATTTACAATTATTTTAAGCACGTATATATCATATTATCACATATTTATAACAATTAATAAACATTTGCATATTTAGTAGAAATGTAAGCCGTGGTCTGTTCCCGTTTCCATCCAGTTCTCTTTAGTGTTTGCCAATGTTGGAGGTGTAACTGGGGTCTGGCCCTGGAAAAAGGTAAAATATGCCTTAAAATGTTTGTGCCTTTGTGTCCGATAATCTCTGCATTATTCCTCACACTGTTGTCGATGCATACAAGTTGCCGCAGTGCATAGAGGTCCATCAGACAGCCATGGTGGATGAGGGCGACATGGAGATGCTAGTCAGGAGGGTGCACGGCCGATCAGCCATTATGTTGACTTTTCACCGGCTAAACCACCGTTGCAAGTTGTGGACAGCTGTGTCATGTTGATTTGTCAAAGTAAACAACAGTGTTAGTGCAACATGCTTGTATGGTTGCTTACAGGTGCATACAATATCAGAAACTATTTTGCTAAACGTTAGCAGCTACACAGAGCCCCCGTGAGCTCTTAGCAATAAACGTAGGTTTATGGAGACGTGGACTACGTTAGATTCCCTCAAACTAAATGCCTCAGTCTGTCACGTCATTCTCTACGCCGATGATCATACGCATATCAATAGCATGTTGCTGTTTACAAATGACACCGCGGAGACCTAGTGCATGAAGATGCAAATAGGAATATGCTAGCTAATAGACACAGATCAGCTACAGCACTCATGGCATGCAAAACATGACTGTCAATAGGGCCCAACGATATTTACAATATATTAAATATTACGCTATTGTGGCTGTACCTTCTTTGATGTTGGCTTTAGTGTGAGACGTGCGGGTACCTGTGTGGGCAGCAATAGACATGACTCAAACCTGTAGGCTACTCATGAAGCCTAATATGGAGACTTTCTGACCAATGAGATGAAATCATTGTGATTGAAAATCTGGTAATTAGCTATATATCCTTTTTTTTCTTTTTGTTTTCCACTGTCAGAATGAATAGCAAATGTGGAATTAACAGGTCTAAATACCTACTCATGTTAAAAATATATTAAACACTTCCTTTTATGCCCAAATCCGTTATTAGTGCCCTAGGACAACCATAAACCATACAGTTGAATTCAGATGGTAAACATGCGAAGGTATTAAGTGCGTGTTGCATTAAACGCAGCTCATTTTTGTTAGAATAGTGTCTAAGGCCCTCTTAGACACTATTCTAAAACTTAACTGTTTTAAATTGTATCAAACATTACAATATTTGATGATGATGAACATAATGGACATAAAGAAACTGTGTTTCTGTGTGCTACAGTAAACTACCAAATAGTTCGTGAACAGTTGAAATTATATAATAAGGCCGTTAAAGAGGCAAGACACGCACACTTCTCCAAAGTCATTCTAGAC
>JAODUG010000013.1:1816565-1832687 GCA_027564795.1 Aphredoderus sayanus
AAGTCCTACTTGCTCGCACCCAGGGACCAGTGAACATTATCAAACATGCCTCAGAGGGTTTATTTTTCCTCTCTTAATGGCACATTCTTCTCCTGTGCGCCAGGAAACCACGTGGTTCAGAAGGAACAGTTTGATGTGGTTTACCGTGAAAATAATCTTCGGGAAAACATAAGATTGGGCAAACACAGATGCACGTCGATAAACACGGGTCGAATAAAGAGGACTGCTCCTATACGACAGGCAGCCCATGCTGTCAACTTGACCTCCCTGAAAATGTATGTACGATCCAGAAATCGCATTCATCACACGGCTGGTAAGTATAATAGCTCGATTTGACTATGCTTCAGTCCCTTTGAAGCGAGAGTTAAACGTTATGGATGAATGGCTGTACAACAAAAGGTTACGTACAACCATAAAAACAAAAAGTCAAATGGACTAGCATGTCTCAACAGATCTCAAAACGACGCCATTCAGTCGAGGAGAGAGAAATGAGAACCATGGACACCAAAATAAAGCCTTCTAGGTGGTCTATAGCTGTGAAGATAAGCGGCCATACTAAACACATTTCATATGCATTGAAGTAACACAAAAAGAATACTTTCTGTGGGGAGAGGGGAATAACTGAAACTATAGGGAGGGCAAACCAAAACCGTCTATTGGAAGCTGTTGTGACCTGAATACTGAACGAGTCAGACTTGCTCACAAAGCTGTGATGAAGATGTCTCAGCCACTGACACCATAACCCCACACACAGTATACATAAGTCTCTATAAGAGATACACCAACACTCATCTCTGTCCCTTAATTTAACGGGGCGGCGGGACAACCACAGAGAGAAGAGCCAAGCTCTCCAGGCACTGTGTACTGGCTGGCACGCCGATGGCCTTTATTCTGCTGCTCGGGATGCTGGGAAGGACGGACGTGCATTGGTACCAACCTCGACTCCAGCTGTGCTGAATAGACCCAGGGAGCTGGCAACTGTCACAATGTGTCCATGGTTCAGCTCCAGCATCTTGGGGAGAAAGGCCTTGGTGGTCTGGGAGCAGGAGAGGAGAGAGAGAGATAGGATAAGGGGGTGGGGGTAGGTTAGCTTATTTTTTGCTGTTTGTCTGTGCCAATGGCCTTTGATCCTCTTTTCTGTATTGCACTCGTTTCCAGTGAATCTCCATGGTGATGGTGACAGTAGCGGGGAGGCCCAAAGAAGAATACAGAACTAGCCATAAAAATTGTCGTGTAGTGTCTGAATGTCCTTTGTAAAACAAGTGTAAACTGTAAGGTGTAAATTGGATGCCAGGGGAAGATAACGTGATCTCCCCCCTCCACAGGAAGTTATTCATTGAACAGGTGCATGTGTGTCACACACTCCGTTTCCCACACAGATCTGGTACCCAGATTTGGGGCTGGGTCTAAAGAGTCGCTGACAGCACCGGCCTCTGTTCACTCAATACTACCCACAATGCAGCTCAGCCCCCTGTCTGCCCACGTAGCCTCGCGCCCTGCCTCGGCAGCAGTCAATAGAACAATCCGGACGCCGCGGTATCAAGCGGAGATGAAAGTGTTTCGCGGCGCTGCCACGTGAGAGCCTAAGTGGATCCAGCGAGTGTAAGGGGGGGGAGGGGGGTGGATGGGGATTGAGGAAGGGGTAGCAATTACAGTTTGTGATCTTCCCCCAGTCTGCCAGTACCACAGTCAGCAGGTGTGACATGTGACAGCAACTGATCAATCACTGTCTCCCACTAGGAGGTCTACAAAACAGCCAGCGGGCCTTTTGCTGGTAGCTAGAACCTATATCCAAGTCATTCTCCTCTGTTTGCTGTTGTCGAGAGCGGTGGCCATAGTCATCAAATGACGAGCACAGAGATGTGTAACCAATGTGGCAATAATACAATTATGGACAGTTTGGCTGCGTTTGATGCCGAGAATGCTACACCCTGAAAGCAGATAGGTTAGCCTTAACTGTAGAAATTGTACTGTAGGGGGAGGGGGAGAGGGAGAGAAAGAGAGAGAGATACCAGGTAGTACCACTATACAGTACAGCCACTGGCAGAGCAGTAATGCCTCAATAAAAAAAATACTAGATCAGCACAATTCCAATAGACCCATTGACCTGCAGTGTAATCTTTGCTATGGTTTAAATCATTAGATAACCATGGCTGTTTGGACACCCTCCTTACAATGCCAGGCCAAATAAAACAAAACAGCAATAGCACTAAATAAATTCCAGACGTGGGTAAGACTGATTTAGAGGCACTGGCATGAAGAGAGGCTCGCGCTGTTTGAATTCTATAGCCAGGTACGACTGACCTGACTCTGCTCCAAACATCTGCACTTTTCCAGCACATTAAATCTTAAATCTGCATTATTCAACTCATCGGGTGACTGGGGGCCCTCGGAAAGGGGAGCGTGGGTCTGTGCAATATCTCAGAAAGCCTTACACAAGCCAAGATGGAAGTGGCTGAGGGGAGGGCATAGCGTGCAAATGAAGCATTAACTAAGATATGGCCATACCTGGCCCAAGCCAGAGCTTCCCGGCCCCAACAGGAACCTTTCAGAGGGGGGTAGATTTAGATCAACACAGGGGTACAGTGGTTCCAATATTGCCGACATTCGCCGATTGAAAATAACTTGGAAGTACGACGGTGAAATAGGAAACGGAGCGATTTCCTCGGGTCACCCCCAGGCCTGAGCACCTCCCTCGCCTGCCACAGACGCCCTGCTTCTCATGGCCGCGTCGCCGCGTGGGCGCGACCTCCGCCGACCCCTCGGACACATAATGTGTGAAGGCAAACAGTGGCTCATGGCTTGCATCGGAACCTCCGTAATTGGGACTCAACGCTCCCCATTACGCTAAATTACCCACCGGCACAGCGGGCCCTACTTTGCCCATGTGAGGTGTCCTGCCCGCTGTGCCCCCTAATTGGTACGTGTTCCCGGGGGGGAAATCTCCCTCCGTCACATCACACAAAGCTTCTTGCAGCTGGGGTGTCAGGCTATATTAGCGTTACCACATGACCAATAGAAATATTAACAAAATATTGGCCTTTGCCTAGGGCCAGATGGCCATTTAATTGGGCTGACCTCTCCCCCTGACGAGAGGGATAAACATCTCCCCTTAAAACTCCAATAAGGACGCCCGTACTTCATTTTCAATGCACTATTGATCAAGGGATTTCGGAGGGCAGGGTTGAGCGGATGCCTTGGGAACAAGCCAAGGTGGGGCCCTTGGTTGTGTTGGAGTTGCAGGTGGAGAACAAGCTGCCTGGCAAGCAATCGCCTCACCAGGCATAACTGTGGGATGGTAGCTGTTCCCAGAGACCGGGCCATTTCTCCCGGACACACTACCCCTTTTACATGTACCTGATGTGCATGTAACTGGAGAGGCCCAACATGGGAGTAGCCCTCATTGGCTCCACAGAAGGATACAGGTGCACCAGGCTCTAGGACACCCCAACCCCACCTCCCTCCACCATATAAAACCAGTCAAGTAGGACCCTTCTGCCTGGCTGCCCTCTTTCTCTGGCTACAGCAGGAATGCGACCCGCGGATCTTGGCTCTTGTCGCCTGGCATCTCGTCAAGCCGATCCACAGACAAGAAAGCAATTGTCAAATAAAGTGGGTCAGTCCGCAGCTCGCCATTACCCGCTCGCCTTGTCTGTGGACTTGCCCCCACCTTCTTTTCCCGCCATGTCAGTTTGAGAGGGCCCGCCGTTGATGCAAGCAACATGAGTGGAGGGGTTTTAACTCCACAGTGGGGTGGAATTACCGCTTGTTGCTAAACACCTGGCGGTTAATCGGTTCAAGGCAGTGGGGACAGTGGGTGAAATGAATATGGCTCCCAGTTCAACGGTTTGTAACAACAGATCTTAAACAGCTCTTTAAGCCTCTTAACTTTCCAGCTGGATTTATCAAAGTATCACCAAGGAAATTAAATGTGATGACCCCCTGCCTAATAAAACCCTGAAGGGTGTGGCGAGGCTTCACTGACAAAGCAGGACTCTATGACTCACGCACCCGGCTCCTCTACCTCAAACTACACGGATGGTGTTGAGGTATGAGCAGGGCTGGCGTGGCAAACACACGCATACTACAGATGGTTGTTACACACACACACAAACATAGTTCTATGCACACAACCATCTGGGGAGTCGTCCACCGAAACTGTTTAGAAGAGGGCAGGCACTTTAAAACAATACTTGGAAGTTGTTTGGATGAACCATCTGTCTATCTGTAGGAACCGCCATTGTTGTTTTCATGTCGCGGTCGCTGTCATCACACCTAAACCACGCCCGTCGTTACCAGTGCGACGCTGGTGGGTCACACACTAGATTTACCGGACAGAAACGAAAGGATTGCTTGCCTCTCCAGACTGGTTGTCATGGCAAAGTCAAACTGAAGCTCGTGAGATCAGGATGGTCAGCCCATGCCTTCCCGCCACAAAATAACTTTTCCAACAAAATGACAAAATAACATCCAACTTTGGATATAATCAAAAATGGAGGATGTGCAGGAAACCTGCTGTAGTGTTTCTCTGGAGAAACCGAGGTGTATAGGCCTTAAAGCAGAGGGGGGTGGGGTCTGCATTTTAGAGGCTGCAATTGCAGATTCGTGGGGCTTATCTGATAATCTGCCAAAAAATAAAGTTTCCTTGAGTGCCTCAGGTTATTGTGGGCCCACAGGATTTTGTTGCCAAATAAACGCTAACAAAGAGGAGTAAGGCAAACAACACACATCAGTGTCCTTTGAGAATTCATTTCATTTCTCCTCGACTAAAATGTCAGGGATTTTCAATAAGAATGCACTCCAGGCATAAACTGTTGAAACTTTTAAATTACATAGAGATGACAAGCTTGAGAAAACAACACAAGGAATTATGGGTGAAATACTCCCTGCCTTTGTGAATTACAATCACATACAAGACATGGACTGCTACAGTTGAATCCCCCCCTACTTTGCTAAACAGTTTCCAAAAAAATCATGTTTTGTAATAGTACTCTAGTAGGAACATGCTATCACAAAGTGGTAAAGGCAAGAACCTATATAAATATATAAATATAAAAGTCTAAATTACACTTTTAGAATTCTATGACCAGGGTCCATCTAATCTCACAGCGTTTGCTGAGTCATAGGACACACATAAGACATTTAAGACTTGTGTAAATTAAAATAAGTCTAAGCACCGTGTGCCACCTGCATATAGTGATCCACAATATTGTGGTTCATGTGTTTGTTTAAGAGAGGAAAGCAGTCAGGTCCCTGTTATTCCAACGCTATACTCATCCAGCCTGTGTTTATAATGAACCACATCCTCCATTCTGGTTGTCACCATTCATTATGCCCCTCTTTCATCTGGCTCCCCCTCCATGCCCCCCTTTAAAGAAACCATCGTCTTCACAGAAGGAGAACACAAGCGCAGACCCCTAATGAGAATCCCAACTCTGCCATCCTACAACTGGATCCTCCTGACAGCAAATCTTGGATGTAAAAATGTGAGTGTGTGTGTGCGTGTGTGTGTGTGTTTGGGGGGTGGGTAGCAATCAAAATAGCACATGAATAGCTGAATGGACCAGTTGTTAATGAGGAAATACACAACAGTGTCAGACTGACAATACACAAGATTTTCATGCTCAATTAAAGTGCTTCAAATAACAGTGGTTTCGTGGTATCATTGATAATGAAGCTCCCCTCTAAAAGAACACCCTGCAACCAAAGGCTGACCATCATGTGCTTCACTAAACACCTTTGCTCACCAGATTGTGAGAAATACAACCACAGTTGAACTGGTCAATTCAGAGCCATGACTCCAGGCAAAAGACGGTTCCCCAAGTGGTGTTCTTCGCAGCAAGACTCTAAACAAATCAATGCAAACACACACACACACACACACACACAGGGGTGGTCCTAGCCAGGCAATGTACCTCTCAATACTAAATTACAAACAAAGAGGGGTGGTGGAAGTCCTGATTCAAACACCCACTCCCTACACTCATCAAGCGGAGTGTCAATGGCATTTAATTGCCCTGCCTGCCCATATTCTCCGTACACACACAGAAATTGGCGGCTTTAGATACACCTAGATTATCAAGGCCAGAGGGAATGCAAGTATGCTACATGCATGCATTCATTGTATGTGTCCAAGCACTGTGCAGCAGAGGAGATCAGGGCTAACATAGCACAAGGATAATCAGTCTAATCTCTAATGCAACCTGCCAAACAGCTGTCTCTCTGCAGACATAAAACCCATGACTCCCCTCTGGCACAACAAACCCAAGGGTTGGAAATGTCAAGGTGCAAGGCAGCTATTTATGGTCATACCTTCCCCACTTCTGATACAAACAGAAAATGCATTAACTGAGGATTGGCACTCAAATCAGAGAGAATGAGTATGAATAGGCATGGCAGAGTATTCAAATGTTTTTGAAGATAGCATTTTAGCTGCTCAAAACAAAAAACTTCTATATTAAACTCAACCTGGAGGTATATTACTTACTAACACAGCTAACTCTCATCTAGCGACTGGCGTCCATTGACTGTGGTATGGTTCACATATTGGCTGTTTATATTGCAAGATGCATTGTATACAAACATTTCTAAATGATTAAAAATCAGAAAATGTAATGTCAACATGGACAAAGCAGTAACAGATGACAAGAGGTCTACTGGCACAAATAATATTATGTTTGTAATTCCCAACTTCATTCAAAAGTGTTCAGGCTGACTGAACACATTTGAATCATTATTCTCACTTATTCCGAACGCTAAAAATAAACAGTTTGTGTAAGAAGCACATGTATCAAGTGCAGGTTCACGACTTACCCAGAAGTGCGCGTGGCAATTGACTATCATTGTGCGCTCGATCAGCTCGTCCGGACACTCGAGAAGGTGATGGCCAGACACGACCCCGGCGTTGTTGATGAGTATGTCGACCTGTCCCACCTCTCTGCGAACCTTCTCTGCCGTAGAATACACACTCTCACGCTTTCCCACATCACACGCGTAGGTGTACACTTGAGGCTGGAATGGGGAAACCTCTTCGACCCCGCCAACAGGTCCTACATGGGAGAATAGAGTGGAACACAAATAATATACTTTCAGTTCACAGGTTGAACCAGCAATCTGGCTATTATAATACTGTGTATAATGTGTAGGCTAACACTATGTCATGCAATCAAGTAACACTTTAAAACTAAAAAGGTAATTTTCATGTAATGTTAAACACATATTATTCTGCATAACATAGTAGGCTTTGAAACAGTACGCTGACGTCGGGGGACGTCCCCCGACGATGTTGTCCCAGTAAAAAAAAAAAGCAGCCAACACGATTTTTGCTTGCTGATAGGCCTACGGTGCGTACCTAGCCGCTTGCTAGAAAAGCCTACTTACCGTCTTTGGACACTGGGTTGTCTAGTTCACGATAAATCTGTCGCACCATTTCTGCAGTTTCCTCGTTGCCTTGGCTGTTAATGTCCCATAACACCAGTACCGCTCGCCTCCGTGCGAACTCCTTAGCGAAGAGCCGCCCAAGGCCACTTCCAGCGCCGGTGATTACACACACTTGTCCCGCGACGCTTTTCTCCTTGGGGCGCACTACCCATTTGGCCCCGGCAGTTACGAAAGCCCACAGTATTTTTAAAATGACCACGAAGAACTCCGCAATGATCATCATCATCTTGGGCTTAGGTTTTAAAGGAAGAACAAGTACTTGGTATTTTAAATAAACTGGTTATAAAGTAGCGTTCCTTCTTGTGATCTGTTCGCAAATAGGCTACTGCGGAGGGGTAGGCTACAACAAGAAACTTGAATGCACCGTAAGAAGTTAACCTAATAATGCTGACAACGCAAGTGCTGCAATGAAACGTTAATCTTCTGAACAGGCAGATTGGATTTTGGGCAAAATTCAGCAAGATTGTTCGAAATGCTTCTTAAACAAGGCTAGAGTTCTCACTACTACACAGTTGCAGTGTTGTGCTCCGCTGCTGCTCCTATAGGTTGCGTCCCTCTGCCGCTCTCCCACTAATGTCAAATGTAACCAAGTGTCGGCGCTTTTTATTCAGTCCACTCGTCAATGGTGGACCCAATAGAACTGAGACTTGAGCGCCTGTCAGAATGAAGCATCAGCTCTATAGGCCACATTCAGAGGTGATGCAACATATATTTGTCATATGTTATAATGTAAAACAAGCAAAACACCATGGCAATTATATATATATATATTGTTTTTTAAATTAGTATTATTTTTTATTTAATGTGTTTAAAGTTTAGAGGAATTCACTGGCCAGACTAGATTTTACCAATATCTTTGTCAATCCCATGTCTAAACAATTACAACCTCAAAATTATATATGTAAGCTGAGATATTTACCTTGTTGAGTAAGTGTGGTAGTCTACTGGAAGATGTCCAATGTGATTTTGAGATTGGCAATAACGACAATGTAGTATGTCTGTCTTTATAAAAACCCTCTGCATTTAGCCAAGAAGCCATAATGCTTCCTGTGAATGCATAGGCTAAGTAACAATCAAAATAAACTGTAACCTGCAGTCAACATTACAACTTGTTCTGTTTCAACCAATGTGAGAAGTAGCCTAAAGCCATACGCTATTAAAGATCCCGAAATAATTGTTGCTTTATTTGACATATGTTAAACCTTTTAAAAATATGATACATAGTGCACATTATGATATTAAAAAATGAGAAAACGTTTAGGCTATATGATGATTTTCATTCACAACAGAGCTGTGCATTGACATGTATTATCCTGGTTGATTAAATTTTCTTGCGTAATAAATAGTCGTTTCATTACCCCGCAGATTGTGCGGTTCCCGAATATAAATACTTTTTCTTTCCATTTGAGCTGTAATGGAATGGGGTCAGGAAAGAAACGTCCCTGGCCTGGTTTATGTAAAATTGGCTACAGTGTTCGTGTGCCCTCTGTCGGATAAATACTGCATCAATCACCTGTTGCGCATAGCCTATACCAGGGGCAGTGCCGGTCTTATAGGCGTCATTGGCAGTCGCCTAGCGCGGCATGAAGAGGGGGGGCGACAATTTCCCAAGTGCATCCAATTAAATTGCATGTTGAACCGAACAAATTCTGCGAACAACATGCACTCTCCACTGTAATCGGCGCTGTCGATGGAGGGGGGTTGAAGGGGGAGGCGGCGGCGGCAGTGGTGGACGCAGATTGTTTTTAAATAGGTCTACGATTCGATTAGCTGTAGTGTTGCAGTGTTACCAAAACAAAACAACAACATTGCGCTGTGCAAGTTAGTTCTAGCTAAATTTACCCCAACTTCTGGATTGCTCTCAGGATAGCTGTTAACTCCACCAATTAGCTTCAGCAAAGACACGTTTTCTAAATTAAAACTCATAAAACCATACCTAAGGTCGACCATGGCTCAAGAACGCCTCGGTGGTCTGTCTGTAATTAGTATTAACCACAGTTGCCTTCCATATTCCATATGATGATGTGATTGATGACTTTGCAGCAAGGAAGGCCAGGAAGGTTACATTGTAAGTGGAAAACATCTTGTATATACATTCCCTGTGTTAAGTGTTAGCAAACTCTGTTTGATATGAGTTTAACACTCCCGCTCTCCTTGGGTTTATAACGCACTACCAGCATATTGCGCCCTCTACTGGCAAAGGTGTTGTAGTTTAAATTGTGTATTTATTATATTTTTTATTATTAAATTATATTTGATCTTGCAGTTTTCACATTTCCTGTTTAATATATAAAAAAGTTGCATCTTAGCAGTTAAACATAAGGAACGTTTTTTGACAGTCTAGTTTACACACACAGCCAGCCTACTGATGCATTTATCAGGAAAAGAGTAAACTCTAGCCTACAGCCTAAACTGGTGCGTGTTGGAATAGGCTGCACTCTATTCGCTAACGATCAGCTACTCTAGTAGGTATTAAAGCTATTATTGAGTGCCACCGACTGAAATAGCCTACCAACTCCTGTCTGTCATCAGCTATTCCGGAGCCCTGTTTGGCTATCACTGCTAGCCGTACAACACGTTACACAGCGACAGTGTTAAACAAGAAAACATAGGGTAAATAACCATGCACGTCAGCCTGTTTTGACCAGGAGGAGCAGAAACGTCAGCCAGTGTTTTGGAGATCAATCCTATGTGCAAGAAGCGTACGTGCCTATAATATCAGTGCAGTCTTGCTAATATGAAAAACAACTGTCAAATATTGTAATCATATCAGAGGTTTGCAGAAATACGTTCCCACAATTGTCTTAATTCTACGAATAATTCTGTAGACGTGCTGCGGTTTATCAAAGATTTTACAGGCTGAGTAAAACGTAAACAGGTCCGCTATTGTCATGTGACACCAATGCTTCGTTGTGATTGGTTAAACCCATTTCATCGCCGGGCGAAAGTTAAAAACAAAATCGATCTTGTAGCGGATAAAATACATTTCGCATTTTTGCGTTACAAACATTCGCGTTGTATGTGTATGGTGTCATTTACTATAATGCATTAAAAAAACGTCGCTTTTTCGCGTCGCGCATGGTGTAAAATGGCCTGAAGGGAGCCACAATAAGGAGGCTGAAGAGCCGCGGGTTTCCGACCCCTGGCCTATACGGTACAACGTCCCACGTCCGGGCTGCTATCGATAGCATTCTATAGTAGGCCTATATGCTACGTCCCAATTTTTATTAGGCTATCGATATCGTTCAAAATGTTGTTCTTGAGTGTTGTTTAAATTGAACAGCCTCCACATTAGCCAAATAAATAAATAAATAATCAATAAGCAATATATGATTACAGGGATCATTTATTTTTTAACGTATTATAAGTATTTTATGTGTACCGCCATAAACGCAGAACTGTTTTTATACACCGTGATCCATTGTATTTTCCCATAGTAACCTACTTTCCATTATTAAACCGTTCAGGCAGTCAACAATCAACACAAGGGGTCCTTAATGTTTTAACTCACACATGCGCACTACAATTTCTCTCTTTCTCGGTGGACGCAATGGCGGACGCAGAGTGAGTGTTTGCCGGCCTGCAAAAATCTAAGTCCATCTATCTTTAAAACATGAATTAAGCGTTGTATTATGTTCTTCAATCGTAGTTTTTTATACATTCACTACGGGATCATATGTATTGGTGACGATTTTTATGTCTAGCTTTGTTATTACGAGCGTTTAGTTTGTGTTACGCCTAGGTTATCTAACCAGGAACATGGCTTTACTCTTATTAGGCCTATACAGTGACTTGCTTATCGAATTATAAGCACAAACCTGAGACGTACAATCCATACTAGTAATGTCTGGGTTTTGATATATCAATAATACAATTCCAATACTTATTCAGCAGTAACGAATTAATGTATGGGTACAGGCTAGCAATAGCGTATATGTAGCTGGAGCTCAACGTGGCTCATTGCAAATCTGTATTCAAAACGTGATTAATGATGCACAACTTTTTTCCCCGTCATATCGACTGTGGTGAGAAAAAACAGAAATAAGCCAATTTTGTCTGAAATCACGTCTTACTCACTTGTAGTACTAAACATGCCCAAGGTACAATCACCAGTGAGCGATGTCTTCCTAATTTGCCATGTTAAGTGTTGATGTTTACTTCACAGAAAAAAAAAGGTCCCGGCGGTCCCTGAGAGCCTTTTGAAAAGGCGAAAGGCCTTTGCTGCCACAAAGGCCATGCACATCAAGAGGATACTGGCAGAGAAAAAGGCAAGTACCAAGGCTCACAATGATTCTAGTTGTAGGACACATGCATCTAGCATGTTGTATTACTTGTTATACTTATATTGACCTCATACCAATAGGCACGCAAATGTACCAGGAAACTGATATACAAGAGGGCTGAGCATTACCACAAGGAGTACAGACAGATGTACAGGCGTGAAATCCGTCAAGCCCGTACAGCCCGCAAAGTAGGGAACTACTATGTTCCAGCTGAACCCAAACTGGCATTTGTCATCAGGATCAGAGGGTGAGATGGATTCCCTTTGCTTAAATATGGACAGTCACATTGTGTGGTTAATGATGGATTTTCTTTCCCCGACTTATCGACTATGCTGAAACGATCAGTTTTATATAAGCCAACTTTGTCTGAAACCACAATCGCCTAACTAAACAATGAATTGGGTCCTGCCTCGTGCAGCTAAATGTAATAAACATACTGTTTGTCTCCCAGTATCAATGGTGTCAGCCCCAAGGTCCGCAAAGTTCTGCAGCTCCTTCGTTTGCGCCAGATCTTCAATGGTGTATTTGTCAAGCTCAATAAGGCCTCAATCAACATGTTGAGGATTGCTGAGCCTTACATCGCCTGGGGGTAAGGATGCTGTTGCCTCATCAAAAACGCATGTAGCCAATTTTGTTAGTGGACATCTCTCATTGTGCAGGAAGGTCTTATTTGGATGCTACTTAAGGTAAGGGATGAAAAATGCCATATGTATCAGCATCAGTAAACTGCTGTTATGCACCATGGAATGTGGCTATTGATGACTAATTTTTTCCCCGTCTTATCGACTATGGTGAATATCATATGAACTTTAAGCCAATATTGTCTGAAGCCACATTTCATGGCTTTAAATATAAATGCATTGCTTGATGTGTGGGTGTAATTTTATCACCGAATGCTCTGTAATGTGCTCTTACAGATTTTGTATCTCAAACATAGATTTTCCTTTCAGATATCCCAACCTGAAGTCTGTGCGTGAGCTTATCTACAAACGTGGTTTTGGCAAGATCCTCAAGAAACGCATTGGCCTTACAGACAACAGTCTGGTTGATAAGACTCTTGGTATAGAAGAATAATCTTAATTTAAATACTAACAAGTATATTTTTAAGATAACTTGATGTGCAATTGGTCTATACTATTATACATATATTTCTGCTTCAATCACGATTTGAATAGTGATGGCAAGATGTGATTAATGATGCACAACTTTTTTCCCCGTCATATCGACTATGGTGAGAAAAAACTGAAAAATAGCCAATTTTGTCTGAAATCACATCTTGGTTACCTGATGTGCCAAACGTGCTCCAAGTTCAGTAATGGTTAGCCCAGACAATGCAGTCTTTAATAATATTACTGATAATTGTTTCCTGCAGGCAAATATGGCATCATCTGCATGGAAGACCTAATCCATGAGATCTACACAGTGGGAAAGAACTTCAAGTACGCAAACAACTTCCTGTGGCCCTTCAAGCTGTCGTCTCCCCGTGGTGGGATGAACAAAAAGACCACCCACTTTGTGGAGGGAGGAGATGCTGGCAACAGGGAGGACCAGATTAACAGACTGATCAGGAGGATGAACTAAAATGGAAATGGTGAGCAGAAGCATTTTAAGTTATCGGGGGAAAGCTTATACCTCTACCAAGGCAGAACATCATTTAAATGTTTTCAATTAACCTATGAACACACTCCTATTTGATCTGTTGATTACCCTTGGTTAACGTTTGAGTAAAATGAGATAGTCCAACTTCTAACTAAATGACCTTGGTGGAGGTATCAGTTCCTACCCTGTCAACGTATGATGTACCAATATGGGGCTATTGTATAGGTCTCTTGTAAGAGCTTCATTGTAGCCAATAAAGTGCTTACCTCTTAATGTTTTAGAAGAGAGAAACAATAGGTCCATTAATGTGGTTAATGATGCTCAATCTTTTTTCCCCATCTTATCGACTATGGTGAAAACAATCTGAAAATAAGCCAATTTTGTCTGAAACCACATCTGAAAACTAAAGTCCTACAGTGGCGTTAGATGCTTGAATAATCATCAGGTTTTTAACGAAGTAATACAATTTAAAACATTTTAAACATTAATATAGTATCAAACAAATAAATAATGTAGTAATGGCCTTTTGAGCAGAGTGACGTCATACTGTGTTGTAATCTGAGCTCTTTTGTGTTTTCGTAGCCAGACGGCCACACGTTAATGCGTGTTGCCCAAGAAGCATTTGTTTAAATGTGATGCTGGCGCCGTATTGTCACATCTAATGGCAGAAATGCATATGTGGAGATACCTCAAACTTGCACTTGCTATAGCAGTGTTGCTGAGAATAATTGACACGCACTCTAATGTGATAACGGAAAACCCTTATGTTCATTCAAGCTGGACTCTAGCCATTTGAACGGTGTATTCTCATACGATCAAGCAATTTGCTGTGTATTGGAAAGTTACCTAATGTAATTATAATTAGATAATGTAGTGATATGGACCTGTTTATTTGTTTCATTTGTTTTTTCAGTTTTTTTGTTTTTTTCCGTTCCAGGTTTTCAAAGGATTTGATGTCTGTACAATAAAGCGGGGGAAAAAACTATTCTGATGTCTTTGTGTTTGATTATACTGTGAGACCCTCAATTTAACATGTGGTTTGTTTATATATTGGATGCTTCAACAGTGAGGAAAAATGAATTTAAGCATACCACCTCTGGGCTTAAGCCAATGACCTTGTGAGAGTTGTATTCAAACTAATGTGGCCCCTCACAAGGAAGGGGTTATTCTCAAATTGTAGAAAAGTCCTTGAACTCAAATACATCTAGACAACATCGGATGATCTAAATGACTGCTTTTATATAGCACTTTTCTAACTTAACGGCCACTCAAAGACATGTCTGCCCCACATTCACATACATTCGTACACCGAAAGCGGTGTCAGCCATGCAGTCAGGGTTAGATGTTTTGCTCAAGCACACCTCGACACTTGGAGAGGCGGTAGCGGGGTTCGAACCACCTCTACCGACTGCGCCACTTCAGCCCATGATATTCAACTAGAGATACATTTGTAGTGAGAATGTCTGTCTGCTTAATATTGGACGCTGCATTGGACCTTAATAATGTATGTGCGCAATAGCCATGAAGTGCACGGCGCATGATGAATTTTAATGTATCGTCATGGTAACGTGGTAGTCTTAGCTCGTTGACTGCTGTCTAGTGTCAAGCAGCATGAGCTGCTAGTCGATCAGTGGCTAACATATTTCAAATGGCCAATTGAACCGTTTGGGTTATTTACTGTGTACAGCATGTCCTTGGCATTGGACAATATGCGCTCATATGGCCGGTCGAACATGAGGTACCCTGTTCCTGTGTCGCTCTCCGATGCAAAGGCTTTAGCCGAAGGTAGCTCACTTTACTGTCCACTCAGTCGTGATGCAGCCTGTTACTCAATGAATGATAGAGCAGCCGGAGGAAAGCAAGTGCCGACCAGAAATACACATGCTCCAAGGAGGAAACTGCCAGCACTGCAGCATCTGAACAGTGAGTAAACTCGCAGTACCTTTCAGAAATCAGTCATGTCTTAAATGTGGGAGGGGGGGTGTAATTATCGTCTATCCGTGGGTGAACGCGTTCTATTAGGGTCGACAGTCCATTGAACATTAATGTACTGTTAACGTACCGTAGTTCGCAGCTTTCTAATTGAAAGGCATGTTGCCTGCGTGCCTGCAATTCACTTTTACAACCATATAGTTGTTTTTTCATAATCTAGATGCATCCTACATAAGATTTAGAACTTGAGAAAACTCATTTAACTAAAATGTGGCAGCCAGGCCGTTAGACCTTGTAAGCATGTTGTTTGTCATCAGTCAGGTCAGGTGGCCGGACAGAGGCTATATTTGATACCAGTCTTAACTCTATAATGCATGCCAGAGATTTATCTAAAGATGACAGATTGGTAACAGGAATACCAGATGACATCGTTGGGAGGCGCACTCCATTCGATAAAAAAAAAAAAGTAAGTGATCGAATGCAAATGAGCAGCAGAATCTACTGTAAAACTAGAGTCTCGATCAGTACTAACACGATTAAAAGCTGTAAACGTGTGTTTCACATTATATTTACACAGCAATTAGTGTAAGTTATTGGTTTTATGTAAACGTGATGGCTGGCACCTTTTCCAAAACGTGTAACGTGATCATGTTTAATAGCCACTAGATGTCGTCCTTATTTCCCAACAATATTTATGTAAATAGAATTATTACTTTTTGATAATATATATATAAACCATCGTGTTGTCCTTAATTATATCGAATTATGCCACCAGAGGGCGCAATGTTTTTTTGTGCCTTTTAACCCTCTTGTTCTCGGTTTCAAATGCACGCCTTGCTGTGCCAGCAGTGCACATAATGTGTCTATA